>CAWUPE010001159.1:0-24377 GCA_963924145.1 Pyrausta purpuralis | reverse complement strand
AGAGTGGTAATGTACGTTAATGTTTGTACAATGACGCTATAAGGGTGGTTGTGTACGCTAACGGATATACAATGACGCTTTAAAAGGTGTAGCGAACGCTGCAAGAGTAAAATTATGTTTTGTAGCGCTATACTGCAGCTCGTGTCGTTGTGTCGTGTCGCTCTTGTTGATCGCGATTGTGTGACTTAAAACTAAATACTTATGAAAAAATAATAGTTTTGATTTTAAATCAGTGCAAATGAAACAAGGTGTCTGTCAGAAGTTTTTCAAATATATAAACTCAAAAGGTAAGTTTAAATATATTATTACTGTGACATATTTATTGCGAGTATCAGTTTACTGTGAATATATACATGTATTTTCGCTTAGATTTTAACGCGCCCACAAGATAATACGTTTTTAGTGTTATAATACTTTTATAATATTGGTGACATAGTTTTTTTTTATTTTATTAAAACTACTTATTAAGAATTCCCAATAGATTTTTAAGTCATTTATGAATAAATAATATCGAAACTAAACCATAAAGTAGTTGTAATAACTCGATATCAATGTGGGCGTTGTTATTGTTATTGTTGAAAATAGTTGTCATATTATTAGGGATAACTCAAAATGGACGACAACGTTTACGTTTTTCAAAGCATTTGAAACCGCTCCTGTCCCACTTAAAGCGCTACAGCAACGCTATAAACGTATTACTCATCGCCTTAAGTAATTAAAACCACTACTATAACGCGCTTAGCGCTACGAAAGAGTTCATTTCCTCAAATATAGCGCCTTTAGCGCTACTACAGAGTAACTTCAACTCTACTGTAGGTAATGACGCTACAAGAGTGGTGATAAACACTATAATAGACCTTAAGAATCTATAGAGACTCCCTTTTCCACTCAAAGTGATTAAGTAGCAACCTATAGCGCCTTTCAAACACTCATACCTTCCAAGAAATCATTTATAGCTCTACTAGTGGTAAAGGAGTGTTCACAACGCTACTATGCCTCCATCACCTGTAGAATGACGGAACAAGATGCCATTGTAACTGCTTTAGTGTAAATGATTACGATTGTATGGCCACTGTATCGCCTACCTGTATAATGGCATAAGAATACGTTGCTATATAGGCTGAGGAGTTGGTTTTAGCTTTTCAACGGCCATTGTATCGCTAAGAAGCTCTATAATGGCGGTGAAAGCTGCTTGTGTGCTAGTTGGGTATAGCGTTAAGTCCACCTTTAGTACAAATTTTGGTTGTGCAATAAAGTATACATAAATAATAAAAAATAAGGGTAACGACTCGCTCTGGGTCTTGGTTGTTTTAACAGGTTTCCATTGCTATTCAACGAGGCAATGATGCTAGCATAATGGGAACCTTTGGATCGGGCAGGGCGCAGAGTGGGAATCCATTGAAGTTGTAAGAAAATTTGTAGCGGCTTTTATAAATGTCATTTTGTAATAATTTGACGAAGCTTTTCGCTTAAAGGAAAAAAAGGTATTTTTATTATAGTTTATTATATATGACATTATAATTTGCATGTTTTTATACAACAATCTATTGTGGAGTTGGAATTCAGATTTTATTTTTGATATTAGGTATATTTAAAACTTATGGTACAATTTAAGTTCTATCAAAATCGGTCAAGTAGTTTTTGAGACTAACTAAAAATTGAGAAATAAAAATAATTTAAATTAATAATTTAAAAAAATGAGAGTAGACTGGTGAGTAACGTCGACATCATTCAACGACTCCAAATGATTTTTTTCTCCTAAGTAGAGGGCAAACGCGTTATTTTAAGCTTTATAATCAGTTTTTTGAAGACGTTTTTTATTTTAAAAATTATTTTAGTGGATATTTTGATGTCAGTACTATGAATTTCATAAAAGAATGTCAATAGCGCACAATACAATAACACAGGTGGTACCTAGCTGAAGTATTAACAGCTGCAAATATAACTTCATATGTCATTGATACAAACACAATAAAAAACCAAGCTGGCTAGGTGCAGCGTTAAGTACGCGTACGTGAGTAGCCCCCAGTGCGCAGTTATCGTTAAATATAAATAAATATGCGCCAGATAGCACACCACTTGTCGTGGTTTTGGTGTAAGGAATTTTCTTTCTTGTGTTATACAAGACAACAATTATAGCGGGGGCGTCTCCCATAAATACTTAAATACATATAAAAATCCTTGACTTAGGTACAAATGTTCATGCTCATCATACAAACATTTGCTGATTTGCGGGATTCGAACCCGCGACGGTCGGCGTAATAGACAGAAGCGCTAAACTTAACGATAGCGACTTATGCTGAGCCTTGCGACCTTGTGACCTTAGCGACTTATGCTGAGCATGTTTTTTTTTCTAAATATGTATTCGGTCGAATAAAGTGTTTTTTTCTTTCTTTCTTTCTTTCTAACCAATACACTAAACGCGCCGTAAAACAACACAATACGCGTGGTTATACCTTAAAGAAATGTTTTTTCATTTCTTTTTAACGATAAAATGAAGTTATTGTTTTACATTAAATAAATATTATTTCATTTCTTTATAACGATAGCTTTATTTTCGGTTGGCCGAAGTCTAGACCAGTTTTAACAATTTTATCAAGCGATTTTCATTTCGTGCGAGTGGTAGTGGAGTTGAAAACGTATTTAACATAATATGCCAAGTCAACTTTCTTGATCATAAGCCGCCATTAATTCTACCTCTAAGATATTCCTTTATCATGTCCCATTGGACTCTCGTTGGGCCGATATACAATAATTGCTATTCATCGATGTGTAATATTAACATCACATAATGTAGATTGACTCGATATGTCATTCTATCGAGGGTTGAGCATGCCCCAGGATGTTGACGTTTGTTCACCTTTCCCCATCGATTGTTATTCGCCCAAAATTTAATTATCATTCAGACCTATTCTCATCTAATAATTTAAATTCATATGTGACTATTTGCACGTGGTCCGTAGATAACATGTGAAATGAAATTGGGGTTTTAGCGGAATTAAGTACTTAGTTTAAAATAGCAATATTTTAGAGCAAGACTAACTTTACAATAAGTTTTTTGATTTTTGATTATAATTAAGAAAACTTCAACATTTACACGGGTGAAGTCGCGGGAAACCACTCACTGCTTATGTCCGTCCGTTATGATATGTACTTCATACGGATTAACGTTCTATATCCGAACGTATATGGGGTTATATACAGGATGTTGTTTTGGTCAGCGACTAGCGACTCAGGGGTGGTTGTACAAACGATACTGATGCTAAAAAATGTATATAAAAAAAAATTTTTTTTGAAATATAAAAATCCCAAAAAAAAAAATATGCGGTACAGCAATCGAGTCAAAATTACCAACACCAGGTAGCCTCTTCGTAGCTTACTAGCTACAGCGTAGTATTTTACTACTAGGGTGCGAGTTTTCCCATTCGTTTTGTAATTTTTTTGAATGTTGTGAAGAGGTTTTCTAGTATAAAACTTGTTCAGAATTTGAAAAAAACATTTTTTTAGAATAAGCTTAACTCATATTATCATCCCTGAGTTGGATGTCACTGACCAAAACAACACCCTGTATACGTATGTGAAGTTTGCTACAGAATGAGTTTTTATCGTTATGTATAAAATAAACGACGTAGTAAGTAAAGGTAATTTGTTGTACTACTTGTCCCACTCGAATTCAGTGTGACGGTTGACAGGCAGGCGTCCAACTAATAGTCAAAAAACAAAGGAGACGTTGAATTAGAAAGGCAAAGGCCGATCCGCACACATCAGTGCCGGCACAGTGCCGATCTCTCAGTGACAGTGACGTTCAGAGATCACTGTCACTGACGATTGAAGATAGCGCCGTACAAAAATATATGCTCCAATATCATTTTCTCACTGACACTGATGGATACTGATCGGCACGTGTCGGCACTGTGTAGGCACTGTTGTGGGTGTAAAGGCCTTAAAAGTTCCACAAGACTTTTATCTGACGAATGCGGTCATTTATTAGTCGTTTCGATATATACAAATATTGGACATCAATCCCATACATTGCTCTGATCCCAAATTGAGTAGCTTATGCACTTGTGTTATGGAAATCAGACACAACGTTGTACCACAACACCCCAGACCCGAGACAATATATAAAATTTTGATTTCTATGTTGACCGGGAAGCGAACCCGAGACCTCGGCGCAGCGACGCCTTTAAACCCAGCGTGCTGAGCCGCTATACCACGGAGGTCGTCATCAAACAAAATCGGTCGGAAATTGAACAAAATACTCGATATGATATTAACAAAACATAATATATCGATACACGTGTTATCTATTGTAAAATAATACCTTTGTTATGACAATTATTAGTTAAGGTATGGAATACTTAACTCACATAGAGTTTAGTTAGAGCTTCGCCTATAAGAAAGCCTATTTTGCATAAAATATTTCTAAAATCCAAACGTCACTTAATGCGACTTATTAATAGTGTAACTAAAATAACAAATAATGCTTACCATAATTACGAGCCAAAAATTTAGCTTTATTATTTCGCCGTAAATGTATAAATTAGCTCAGCATAAAGTACCGTAGCAATAATTTCGATAAATGACAATATTCCATTTTAATTTAGTATCAATTTAATTGATTACGAGAATAATAAAGCAATTAATGACAAATGGAGTTCATTTAGTATCTATTCCAGCCGGTAAAAAACTACTTAGAAGTCTAGGAGCAATAAACCTGGGCGTAATTGAATGATAAAATAAAAGGTCGGGAGCAGAGTGAGCTAATGCTAGCTCCGGGCTTTGTCCGTCTAGCCGCTTTTATTGCTATACTACTATTATATTATCTGGGGTTATACCAGTAACATATTTTTGTGAGGCTTTTTAGCGGCTTTTGCCCTTTTCTGGCTTTAATTTGTCACTTCTAGCTACACTGGTCATGATTTCTGCAAAAGACATAAACAAATATGTTTATTCAAAGTTAACGATATAAGTTTTCAATTCCAATAATTATATTTTGTTATCACATCATTGAATTTTTATTTGTTGTTGTTTGTTGTTCTCATTTTAAACTTGTTTTCATTTTAAATTCTATAAAATATGTTACTCCTAAAAAGGTACATCCAAGTGAAAACTGTATAGATATAAGACCTTTGCATAACCTTTGTTTCTATACGTAATACATTATCATTTAATTTCATAAGTACCTAAATATAGCTTCATTTCTACTCTGTGAATGAAATAAGTAAAGTGAATGAAACATGTTTTATTAAAGTGACAAATATAATTTAAAATTAATTTCTTGGAATATGGATTTTGAAGTATTCGTAATTGATGAAGCCTTACTAATATAATATGCCGCTGCATTCGGAAACTGACGAATAATGTCTTGCACTCTATAGATTTTTTGAAAATGAATTAGTTGTTGTGCAGCTTTTTTAGTGTGGGCTGCTGCAGTTTAGTGTTGTGTGTTCAGAATACCGCGGTGCAGTATGCACTTGAAGTTTGAATCATAAAGAGTAGGAGCAGCCCTCACTTGGTGGAAATGAGTATCGGAGACCGTTAATGATATCTTTACCTTAGACCCGACCTGCATGGTATTCCAATTGAAACTATATGTGGTCAATATTCTATGCGATTCTAGATCCTCGCTGGGCCTGATGAGCAATCCTAGACTCCTCCATACCTAGCAAAAACCATAAAGGAAAACATACACATACAAGCAACAGTTGAGACTCCTCTGGCTCAGAGCGCACGTTGGAGCTGTGGGCAATGAAAGGGCAAACGAGCTAGCTAAAACTGTAACAAGTGTAGACAAACCAACACCTAATTACACCGAATTACTACTATCTTACGTCAGGAAAAAAATAGAGAGAAAACAGTCAAGAAATGGCAAGACCGCAACAAGTCATTCACAACGGGCTCAGTTACGAAAGTAACTAACTAACCTTCTAACCTAAACAAAGCATACCCCATCGTGCGAGGAATGAACCTGACTGTAGTCCAGGTCAGATCCAGGTCCAGTTCAACGTTCGAGCAGGTGTCGAACGTTTGCTCTTGCGCATGATAAATAATTCGCGTAATAACGCGAACATTTCCCAAAAATCCCACTTGTTTGAAAGCGTCTCTCATACCGTATTAGTAAATTCAAAACACACAAAATCGTTTGTCTACAACACAGACGACATCAGGGACGACGCCACAGCTCTAATACTCATAGCGGAGAAAACTACAGAGGCAAAGATAAGGACTACAACTTGCAGATGGCCATGAGAAGAGGAGATGAAGCAGTACAAGACAAACTTGTATCTGCTCGAACGCACTTGTCCGAACCCTACCCAACCCAACACCAATAACTTTGTACTGTGTACCTTAGCACCCTAAGAAGGTGACGACAAGATGGCCATCATGAACGTTATAATCAAAACGAATTATGTATATAAATGAATCGGTGAAATAGCAGCTAGGTACATGAATTGTCATGAATTCTCAAAATATTAATTTTGTTTTAAAAAAATGAGCTCTTCTGTGCGGAGCTCTTAGAATAACACTTAGCATAAATAAAAACAAACTAAAACAAACACGGATGTTAGAATCTGTTAATCTAAATATAATACAAAAAAAGTTTGAGTCCTTCGCCTGACCTCATTTGTGTTTAATTTCTGCGCCTTTTATGCGCAGTCAGCCGTGCGGCTCGCCAAAACAATAAAAATAACAAGAACCTTTTCTTTGCAAAACCTTAAGATTTAACCTTATTTTTTATACCACATAAATTTTCGTATATCTTTCATTATTGATACTATTCCTGGGAATCCGATTGAAAAGTAGGTATTCAATTACTTGAAATAATAAATTTATAGATAATAATAATTAATAGAATCAAATCAGAATGGACTTATACCCTAGAAGCACTCAAATAAATATAATGAAATGAAATAGTTTATTTACTAAAACCATGGTATTACGCAGATGGTACAACATATGTAATTGAACATCGTTTCTGCTTTACCCAATGTTTCACTGGTAGAGAATGCTTTGAGCATTACGTCCGCCATTGGTACTTTATTTTTGTCAGGCATAAATTGTAATAGGGTTCGACATATGTGGGAATAATGAGGCAGGGCACTTTATATTAAATTAATTTATTATAAGACAAATTAATATGTTTCGACATCTTATGACAAGACTATAGACAAGACGACAACCATAGACTATCATCTCATAACATAATGAGTGAGAAACAGTCCCAATACCATCCTAAAGACTTTAGCCGATAGGTTCACATCGCCGATGTGGAGATGTTTTGTGCAAAAGGTATCAAACACGGGGACATACCCCTTCTTGTAACTAGTTATTTAGTGTATGTGTGTGTGTACTAACATATTTTCTAAGTCATGCTTTATATTTTACTAACATTTTAAATATGGATATTTTTGTCCGAAATAAAAGATATTTTATTTTATTTTATTTTATTTATTTATTTTTATTTATAAACTAGCGGTCCCCCGCGACTTCGTCCGCGCGTTTTGAGTTTGCTCCCTCCCCTCCCGTCGCAGCGTCATGTTTTATATCATAAAGCCTTTCTCGATAAATAAGCTATCAAAAACAGAAATATTTTTTCAAATCGGTCCAACAGTTCCTGAGATAAGCGCGTTCAAACAAACAAACTCTTCAGCTTTATAATATTATATTAGCGCAAGCGCACGTTGTACTTAAGCTGCGAACATTATTTTGGTGCGGAGTTATGTTAAAACTGTGATAGCACCTAAGATATTTATTGAAATCAAATGATATAAAGGGCAACTTGGTTCTAAATGAAATTTTCGTGATGATGAATGTATTTATTTTGATAAGAATAAATACCTGTGTGTATAATACGCCTCTAAAAATAATGCATTATTTTTTTACAATTTATTAACATAAAAAAGGTTGTAGTAAGTCAACCATAAAAGATAGACATATGCTGTCGCGGACTTTATTATAGAACTCTTAATGCTGAACAATCCTGTCATACATGATTTTTGTGTAACTTAAGCGGTTTCCGCAGCGTATGCAGCGGAAGCTCTGAAAAGGAATATGTTTTTCCCGTTTTCGCAACATTTTTCATTTCTGCTGTGGTCTTATGAGTCGTATCTTTATGTTATATAGCCTAAAGCCTTCCTCGATAAATGGACTATCCAACGTAAAAATAATTTTTCAAATCGGGCCAGTAGTTTTTGAGATTAGCGCGTTCAAACAAACAAACAAACAAACAAACAAACAAACAAACTCTTCAGCTTTATAATATTAGTACAGATTAATCCAATAAACATATATTTATAAATATGTACACGCTTTTGTCTTTAGTCGAAGAAGCTGCAATTAAACTTTATTTGCATTATCTTCAATTTACGTTGAAGTCTGTTGCAGAAATTCTAATGTAATCGATGCCAATCTTATTTATGTAAAAGCACTTACTCCTGTCATTGAATGCAATTACTTTACTGATAGTTAATTATTTGCTTTAGATGGAAAATGTAGGGCTGTAATAGGTTTATTAATTCCTGATAAGACTCAACCATCTACTGAGAGCATGCTCCACCTGCTCTGATAGAGATAATTAATTTCTACTAAGATAGAGTATTGTAGATGATATGTACATTAAACGGAAAGATTGTTAAACTTACTCGTAATCGTCATAATGTACAAGGCGTTTCTTTTGTGATGCGAACAATGGTGGTGCATGTCTTACATAAAATTCAAGTACATAAACAAAATCTACAACAAACGAACGAACAAGCCCGTAGCACTAGCATTAACCGTAGCATGATGAAGGTCGTCCCTCGTACAAGTATATCGTATTCGTCGTAACAAGTGGCGTATCCTTTGCTCTGAGTGACAAGGTTGCACCGACCATTCGGACGTCCGGTGCCCGCTGCACTCATGCACTCTGCACTCCGCTTGTCCGGGCTTCGCCGGACGTGTTGTCTTACGTGTGTAATGAATTGTATGTATGATGGTTACATGCAATATAGCATGTATCATTCTATTTTAAGATTAGATATCATACGATGTTTAAGCTGGAATTTTAAAACTGGTTCAGGCAACGTAACGTTATAAAAATGACAACTTTTTCATTACAAACTTCTCAAGGTTTGAACAGCACTGAGTTTTTTTGGTCCTAATTGTATTATTAACAGCCTGTTTCACAATGTTATTAAAGGTCTGGTTAACCTTATCTATCCATATCATGATACGAAATGACGTTATACATATTCGAAGTATTCGTTGTTAAGTGCTTATTTGACGATCATGCAACCGGCCATAAGTCTTTAAAATCTTAGTTTAGGATGTAAAAGCTTAGTTTAGGATGTATTAAAATAAAGTATATTTCTATAAATGTTTACGGGGTGGAAAAAAATATCGCTTGCAAACATATTTCACATAGGGAATTCCACATGTTTTTTGTTCCGCCTGCACATGATAGACTTACCAATCAGTTTTTAGATATCAATTGTTTGTTGGTGCCTTTTCTCTCGCTTTAAGCACTCTTATAATAAGTCACCTCGAACACTTAACAGCTCAGTTTTACTAACAATGCCGACCACCGCATATACATTGATAATAGTGACAAAAGGATGATCCGTATCGGCTACAGAGCTCCTACTTTTTTCACACTCGTCGCAATTGCTGACTCTAGCCGTTGCATTTAATCGCATTGCCAAACCGGTATGTGTGAAAAGGATGAACAAATCGACACAGCGGGATTCGTTTTACAGATGGGGGCCTTAGATAAACGATACCGAACTCAAGATGACAAAAACGATAATATAATACATTACACCACAAAGGGACCCGAACCCAAACGGCCGAGGTCTTTGTGGACCTAAGATTAGGGCTCGTTAGATATACGGCAGATATTTGCAGATAATGTGTACTCCTAGCTTTACGGGTAAGAAATACGTCGGTTCTTCCTTTTTTGAGTGGTAGGCAATAGCCATTATATGTGTAGAGGAGAACTTTTCTTATAGCATCTAAACTTATAAAGTCGCCACTTATGAATAGGATCAACTTTTACCATAAGATGAATAGTCAAATCGAGATAAAAAAATTAGCTATTCTATATATTTTGGTCACACGCATATTGAACTTTTGTATGGAACAGCTCATATTTTTTCTATGATTTGGATACAGTGAGAAAAATCCATCTCTATCTATAGGTCCATATCGTCGGTACAGCTGGCAGTCTTTCCGTGGAAGCAAGGACGCATCGCCTTGTGTTTTAAATAATGAGGGTTATATTTCCTTTCTCTTTTATAGGAGGTAAAATATATGTTCAATGAGGCATCGTTCTCGACTTTGCATTTCGTAAATTATGTGATGAACTCAATGAGGTAACATCTGGGCCCTTTGCCTGTATTTTGTATGTAAGCAAAATATTTGTTTGTTCTTACTCAAAACTAACTATACACATTTAAAAGGCGATATTGAATATCAAACCATAGGGATTCCTTGTAACTATATGCAAAAATAATAACTTCGTAGTTATTATTGGTAATTTTAAGTTCTAAAAATGATTGTTCTCTGCATACTTAATTCTAGCGCTGCCGGCATAGAATACAAATTAAGACGACTTGCTTTACATAATAATATTAATATGAACTCATGTTTTTTTATTATTATTAAAATTGAAAGTTTCGCGTGATAAACAGTTTGTTGCAAGGTCGGCTGCTCGGCGGATAAACTCGCGTCTGTCGTTTTGAATTAAATAATACAACATGTAAGCTGGCCCTTAGGAGAATTCAAACGCCGTGGGTCACGGGTCACACAGGGCGCAAAAACACAAATCAGCTTGACGTAACGTCCACTCACCCCACGGTCACACTTCAAGTCTAATGTCACCATGAATTAAATCACGCTTACCATACATCTCAAGGGAATAACCCACGCAAATACAACCCCATTATTCACGAAGTAAGACAGCTGTCTCCAGCATAACGTATTGTTTCGAGAGTTTCATTAGAAATCCACAAAGATACAAGGCGGGCTCTACTCGATGTCATAATAAGAATGTCTCGGGAAAACTTCGGCAAACTTTTAATGGCTGCATTTTCCTTGCAGACATTGCATGGTCTATCTAGGGCGCATTCTGATGCGCTTATTTATGTTTTCCTTAGGGCTGATTTTTCAATACTCAGATAAGAAATATTCGTCGAACAAAATACAATATGGCGCCATAAAATTATTTTGTCACTCCTCAAATAAAAATGTCATATCCAAATCATAACCGTTGCATGCGTTCAAACGCAACGCACCGTGTCACTTGCCGTTCAGTGTTGTGTTAAACAATGAAGCTGACCTTCTGACGTCGCAGAGTCGCAGCACCGGCGCAACGCAACGCTAGTGTGTCTTCCCTCAGACAACCTTGCCAATCAAAATGCGTTCTCATAATGCCTCGTGTAAACATAAGGTTAGTTCACACGCGGGGCAAATCAAATAATCTCCGTGCACCGCACTGAATTGATTGCAGACGCAGCACGTGTGCGCGGCGCACTTCGCTGCCAAATGGCGTTAACAAATCACAGCGCGTGTTTGGGATACCGCTCTCATTGCCCTCAATAGGATAAGCACCCGCTGTACTGGCCTACGTGTAACCCTGCATGCAACTTCTTGGAGTTTGTCTATACAACCTCCAAGAACCTAGTAATAGCGTCAGTGCTTTTATTTTAAATTGGGCTTCTAACTCGTGACCTCGCGGTGAAAATTCCGGATTTTGCTTGCCAACTTTTTATCATTTTTATCCTCTTGACAGATGACAGAACTAAACTGTTAAGGCAGCTGTACTTGACCTGCGCCTGCTGAGCCTTTTTGAGTGGCCTGCTAGCCTGACCCATTCGAGACTCGCCAGGAAACTGACATGAAGGAAAAGTGACGCTTAACGTTCTATGGTATTTGCTCTGGTCAGTCTGCTGGCATTTAAGATGACCAATTATTCGCGCTCATCCACCGTGCTCGGGCTAGTATACTATCACAGCTTTGAAAAGTCTTATATGAAACAAAGGAGGTAGTCAATTTAAATGTATATTTGTGATATCGTTGATTTTTTATTATTTTTTGAGTATGATGATCTAGTAAGGCTCCTATAAAACTCATAATTTCCCAATGTGTCTGGAAAAGATCGCTTATAGTGATAAGACCGCCTTGTCTGTACATTACCTCTTAATTATTTATAATTTGTTTATGTTATGTGCAAATGTAGGCAATTCCACCATTTTTTGTTCCTGCACACGATAGACTTAACAATCAGTTTAGATATCAATCGTTTGTTGGTGCCTTTTCTCTCGTTTTAAGCACTCTTATAATAAGTCACCCCAAACACAGTGGCGAGTGATTTTCGTTCGAAGATGAATTAAAAGTCATAGAAACAAACTCGTTGTCGAACGAAAATCACTCGCCATTTCGAAGCGAGTGATTCAAAAATAGAGGTCCTGATTTCTCTCATCGAATACAACACATAAGTATACTCTCCGTAACTAAAATATGACGTAAATGCACTTTATTTTATATTGGTTGTTTTGTAGTGCTGGGTTCAGTATTTCTAGATACTTTGACAAAGAATAGATGGTCACACCTACACCTAGTAACTCTATCAAAGGATATTGATCTTAAATACTCGTAACGTTGTCAGACGCAGGAAAGTCTTCGGAACTTCACTTGTTCACAGCATGTTTTTGCTGATATATTTACTTTTAAAACGAGAACCTACGCCATGTCTGGGTAATATCCGGTGTTTGCTAAAATTATGAGATGGGACAAATTACTTGTAATTTTGTTAGAAAGTAAAGAAATCATATTAAAATCACTTTTTAAACACGTCCTATATTATTAGCTCGACAAGCTAAAAATCCTCATTTCGTACATTCGAGTTTGAAATTTTCGGAAACCGTAGGTGTACATATTATATAACTTTTAAACATTTTGCAAGCAAGCAAGCAATTGAATTTTACCTTTACCGATAATCGATCGTATTATTATGAATTAAATATATACTTAAGAAATCAAAGACACTAACTTGCGATGTTTAAGAAGTCTTCAAATGGGCCTAACATCCTTTTGACCAATTTAATGTGTCTGTCAATCTGTCCATTGCGACCTTTCAGGAGAGGGAAACCCTTCTCCAGCTTTATTGGACAAACGACAACCTAAAAGCGGTGGCCCTTTATAATTTTAAACCAAGTCATGCGTCAGCAAACGAATTTCCGAACGCACTATTAGCTGGGTCGTCTTTTAAATGGGTTTCTGAACCATTTTAGACTGCTCAGTTAGCCACTTAAGCACTCGTATACCACACCCTTTCTTACTCCTGAATGTTATATATTTAACATAAAAGTTTCATTCTATTGTCAATCACTTCAAAGAGATAGATGAGAAAATAAAATAGGAGAAAGTAAGTTACAAGCGGTTGCAAATATAATGGATCGGTTTACTTGGACAATAAATAAAGTCGCCAACCAGACATCAAAGCTTTAAGACATTCATTTGCCGCCGCTGTTACATTAATCGGTTCATATTGACGACCTCCGTGATCGAGAGGCTAGCACGCTGGTTACAAGCATCGCCATCTCATGAGATTCCGGGTTCGATTCCCGGTCGGGTCAACGTTGAAAACGATATTTTCTATATTGTCTCGGGTCTGGGTGTTGTGGTACCACCGTTGATCTGATACCAAAGTAAGTATACTTTGGCATCAGAGCAATGTATGTGATTAGTGTCCAATATTTATTTTTATTATAGGCCCGCCTCGCCCTTTTGACTCTAAAAGGGAGCTGAAATCCCTCAGCGTTTTCTTATTTCAACAAACTCGTTAAACTGTCTTACGCTTAGCAACAAACATTCAAGTGAACTAACCTATGTTAACTTACGCCCGAGGGACAGCGCTAGATTTAGTCGGTGCGTTGTGTGGTGTGTAGCACGCCGATAGGCATCGCTGTGTGATGATTCGTCTAATAATATAAAGAGACTGAATTCAGTCTCTTTTATTCACACAGCGATGCCTATCTCCTACGTCTAATTATAATGATCGCTGGATATTTTATAACATGATGATCAGTTCCTGATCCAGGACCATTTGGTTAAGGATTCATTTATTATTCGATTACTTTCAATTATTAATAAACTTATTATAACGTAGATTAATACTATATATTATTTATTTATACTATCTAGAATTGCTATGGCCAAGAGAACTTTTAATAGCAAGAAGCATTTACTTAGAGCTCACATCTCAAAAAAAATCAGGAAACGCCTTATTATTACTTACATCTGGAGTATAGCCTTATACGGAAGCGAGACGTGGACACTGACCCAAAGAGACCGAGAAAGGTTGGAATCATTTGAGATGTGGTGTTGGAGGAGAATGGAAAGAATTAGTTGGACAGAGAAAAAAACAAACGAAGAAGTGTTGAAGATTGTGGATGAGGAAAGAAATATCTTAAAAGTAATAGAAAATAGACGAGGCAACATGATAGGACATCTGATGCGACATGACAGGTTCTTAGTAAATATAATGGAAGGCAAAATAGAAGGAAAGAGGGGAAGGGGAAGACCTAGGAGAAGTTATTTCGACCAAGTGTAGAAAAAGTAAAAGTCATGTCGTACCAGGAGGTCAAGGAAAAGGGCAAATAAAAGAAAAGAATGGCGATTACTTCACCGACAAGAGCGAAGCTCTTAAATTTAAGAAGAAGTCGTAGATTTATCTGATGTAATTTTTTTTGTTACTTTATTATATTTCTTACCAAACTGACATATCGACAATCATAGTATAGGAACAATTCTCTACTACATTAACTAGTACTATAACAAGACGCGCCTCAGCCTTACTGAGCTTGGCTAGCTTTCAAGGTACTCATTCAACACCCAAAGAGGTGTCATTTTCTATTTTGTGCTATAAAAATCTACCATTTACCTGTAGCCTGTCTATCACAATATACCTCAGGAGAGATGAGTCCGGCCGTGAACTTACGCGGCGCGGTTATTTATTGCACCGGCTTAGTTATCCCCCCTGTGACCCTGTCACCGTGACACATCTCTGTATCCTCTGTTGCTGATTGCAATGCAAATATTTTCATCACAGTTGTTAGAGCGGAATGCAGTCAAACTTTATTTGGAACATCAGAGTCAACTTTACAATTTACCTATAGATAAATTCATTTACGTACTAACATCGATATACATTACTCGTACAACGTTTTATTTTAAGTAGGAACAGAAAATTGATACTTATTATTTATTTTCATTTCATGAAATGATGATTTGAAATCACATGTGAAATTTTATTGCGAAATGATTTTTTCGCAGTGTCAATGGCGACGCCGAGTGCGAGAGTAATGAATTTCATATGAATTTCACTATAAGCAAATAATGCGTTTTTCATACTTACTCGCTACAAATTCATAACAAAATGATCTCAACTTAATGCATGTACATTAAGTTCACATTTAAATTGCTGGGCATCGTAATTCATATACTACGACCGCTAAAGCGTAATCGTTTCTATTCGCTCGCTCTCAAGGACTTCGCCCGCTATGATTTCGCAGAGTGCGATTTGTAGCAGGCTATATGAAAAAAAGAAGCAATTCACACTTGCTTCTTTTTTTGATATGAAATATCATAATTCATAAAATATTCCATGCCTAATTTTAAGTCACAAAAGCTGCATTTATATTTTCATCGTTCCACTTTAATAGTTAACAGAGTTTAGAGGTAATAGCCTCAAAGATAGTTATAGTTAGTTAACTTAACACTTTGACAGCTCGAAAAGTGTTGCAATGCAGTAGGAAATTAAAAACAACTCGCGCGTCTATCTAATAAGAATTTAATGTTAAACAGAGATCGAGTTAACTACATTTGAAATTGCAGACTTCGCAGCACTTCAGCTGCTTATTTTTGTTGCCTCAGAAAAGAGATTACTGCAGTTGCTTCAAAAAGCTAAACGTGACCATTCGCCTGAAAATCCACACCATGATATTGCGGCCAAAATTGAAACCGTCTGATGCTGTATAGTTTTTGTGAGGTTATGAACTAACGAATTTCCACCACGCCGCACCGCGGTACGCGTCCGATTGAAAAGACGCAGTTTTCAACGTAATTTTGACTTTTCTTAAGACGTAATATAATGCTAGCTAACAAATCTAAGAACTTATGAATATAAGCACTATTGGTATAGGCTTTTGACATTTGTTAGGTAGGTATGTGCAATTAATTAATCTAAATACTTTTGTAAGAGTTCTCACAACAAAATCTAAACTAAACAAGGTAAATACGTGATAAATAGGAACCACTCCATTATCAGCTTCATTTTAAGCACTTTTTAAGAAGCGCATCGAATCGCAAGTAACTTCGTATGTTGCCTTTACAAGTTTCCCTGAAAACGCTTCAAACACAGATTTATAGAAACTTGCGCGCGCGTCATGTTTTTTATTAGCTTCATAAAATATAGCATACTCCTCCTTATTCATGCGCACTAAAGCAAAGCTTTTTTTATATTCGCTTTCATAACGGGATGTGGCATGTGCGTGGGAAGCTGAAAGCCCGTTTAACTATCTTATAATCACTTATGTTTACATGCGTAGTCAAATACGAGATATTTTGACGTATTTTGTGGTACGAAGAGCTACGTATTATGTACGACCATGAATATTTTTACCGACTACCGTAGGTATGCGCAATACACCCTACTCTTAAAAATAATATTTCAAGATACATTTTGTGCATTTAAATCCTTTTATATTATTTGACGTAAACTTCAGAATGATAAGGAGAACGTAAAATGTATAATTTAGCCGTTTGGCATACGCGTAGCTCAAAACAAAATTTTTGACCCGATGATGTATTCAAATGAAAAAAACATTACGCCTTATGGATGTTCATAATGATGATTTGGCAACAAAAAATAGGACGACACAGATCATGAAAAAAGATGATTGCTTATGTATCTTTTGAAAAGCGGAGTAAATCCGTAAAAAAATCATCAATTGGGAGCTGTGTTACTGCAGATTAGTATGTCAATAATTGCTTCCTTAAAACAGTCACTAAACGGACTAAAATAACGCTAATAGTAGAAACAAACTTATTACAAGTCTGTGCATGATGTCAACCTTAACTTTGTTAAATTTTTATGAAAACTTTTTTTAATTACATTTTTGTTTTTATAGTGTTTGACACACAAACTTAATAATATAAATTGCACTTGTAAAAAAAAACTCGTCTGTCACAGCCAAAGACTTCTTGTAATTCATAAATATTATTAAAACTTTTTTTTGTAATTTTTAATTATTTCCAAAACTTAAATAAAAATATTAAGAGGTTTCCTGTATGTGTTTTAAAATTTAGTGGCTTTGTTTGAAAATACGTCGAGGAAGTAGAACCTGTACTACAATAGTGTCTACCAGATTTTTGATTATTTTCGTATTTAAGGATCTTAGTCACCAACTCCTTTATAATTTATTAGGATATTTAAAATTCCGGTTGAAACACAACGTATAATAGGTGCCCATAGGTACGGAAGCCTGACTACCGTCATAACTTCCGGTAGGTAGCCTATCGATTTGGTAGACGACGGTCGCAATAGTTACTTTGACAGCCGTGAATATCGATAATGAGCCGCACATGCCAGCGGCAATTGCCGGCGGCTTCTCCTTTGCCTTCTTTATGACTATGCCGCCGACAATGCCAGCGGGCGGTGTGGATACACCGTTAAATGTTATCATGACATGTAGCTTAATTTTAGTACAAACACAGTCTAGAAAGAAAGTTTACATGAAGTTTCACAGCCACACAAAATGCAGGTCAAATTAAAGAAAATTATGTTTCGCAACTTTGCAAGTAAATTTTAACAAACTTTAATAGATGGCTTTTCTAGTGATTTTGATGTTATTAAAACTGCAAAATAATGCATAATAACATACGTTTTAAAAAAAATGTTACGAATGCCAAATTTAGAATATTTTTCATTATAAACAGTAAGTGACCGATAAAAAAAATCAAAGAGCCTTAATTTTATTTTAAGACGGGAAAATATAACGAATGATCCTTATCATAGGACGTGCCAAATAACCTGTTTTTTAACTACTAGCGGTTCCGTCACAGCGTGAATGTTTAAATCGGTCCAGTAGTTCCTAAGAGTAGCGCGTTTAAATAAACAAACTCTTTAGCTTTATAATATGAGTATAAACAAATAGGTCCTAGGTTCTAAAAAAAATAACGACAAATTTTAATCAAAATGCACCTACAAGGTATGAGAAGCCAAGATGGAATAGCTTGATCACATTGACTTTTGTAACTTGTAACAGAGTTTGAATAAAATGTTGAATTATATACATAAAACATACCTACAAGAGTTTAAATAATGTATTTTTGGCCTTAGTCCCTAGCGAGGTGAATTATAGGCGTGAATAAAACCGAGTTATTTATGTAAGCTCCAATTAAGTCGCAACTCATCACAACGCGTTTCGCAAACTTTTGTCTAAAGACTTTAGTTTTATAAAGCTGTCATTTGTTTATCCAATTTATATTCTAAACAAATCCCCATTAATTCCATAAGTTTGAGCGTCTGGCTCGTTAAGTTAATTCCATCTGAGTACAAAGGTGGCGCAGGACAATGAGAGATATTAGGGCGGCGCAAACTCGGGAACATACGCCCGATAGCTTAAAGTTGGCAAGTCTGCTGGAAGTTAGGAAGGGTTCACGTTGTGTTCACGCCACACAAACACTGAGCTCACCCGGCAAGTGCTGTGTCAAAGCTGGCCTCGCATCTTATTACGAGCCTGAAAGCAATCACTTAACTAATACATAATATATCATGTTTTTACTACCCCATCTACTAAATAAACTTTAAGGATCCTCCTATCTTTGTAATTATATGATGCTGTGTAACTATAATTATGTTTCGGAAGGATCCGCCTTGGGAACTCTCGGTTTCTCGATTACATTATTTATGTATTTGGCTGGTCGCACCCGATCACTATCAGTACACGGGTCTATTTTCTCGTCTTGTTTGCACGAACCACTGCAGCTAATTTACGAGAAATACACATTTAGAACACAAACATCGTAGGTTGTTGACTTATCGAAACTCATTATGGATGAGGAAGATACATAATTACGATGACGTTATGGGATTACGGCGTTTGGGGTAGTACTAAGTACCTACTCGTACAGCTGGTTTGAAAAATAATGACTAACACTTATTTACCTAGGTATGTAATGCTATTTTTCTTCGATGTACGTACTAGAATACTAGATATTGTGGCTTCAAGAAAGCAGCTTGTCATCTTCTGATTTCTTTTAGTGTTATGAAAATAATTACAATGCTTGCTTTCAAAAAGCCTACGACCGAACGATGATCGAATTTTCATTGCCGACAATTTTTTAACCGACTTCAAAAAAGGAGGAGGTTATCAATTCGACTGTATGTTTTTTTTTTACTTTTTTTTTTTGTATGTATGTTACCTCATATCTCAGTCGTTTGTCGACCGAATCGAAAATTTTTTTCACCTACTTAGAGGGTATACCTTCTAGTTGGTCCCATTTTTTCCATTTTGGGATCTGATGATGGGATCTTGGTGTATTCGAGAGAAACCCTCAAGTTTTAAAGGCAAGTATAGTGTTTCTTTACTAGAATCTTAATGTTGACGTGTTGTTACGTCTGATAGTTAACATTTTGTGGGGCTGAGCTGATGGTGGAACTCCTTAACGCCTAGGAGTTCAGTAATTATAATGACGAAACTTATGATAGGTAATTTGTAGCTTCGTAAAAAATAGAATCATAAGGTGCAATTCCCCCCCCCCCCCCCCCCCCTATTATGTAATCATTAAAATTAAAGAAATAAAATAAACTTTAAAAAAAAGTAAAAATCGACTTCAAAACCAAAATGCACTAAAAAGTCTTAAATAAACTCTTCACCATTGAAAGGAAAGGAATCCGTTTTAGGCAAACAATTTCTTTTTGGAGTCGGTGCCATCACTTTGACCATTAAGCATCAACTATCACAGCACCGACTCCAAAAAGAAATTGTTTGCCTAAAACGGATTCCTTTCCTTTCAATGGAGAAGAGTTTATTTAAGACTTTTTAGTGCATTTTTTTTGATTTCTCGTTGTAACGATTTCTATGCATCTCAAGATTTCTATGCATTTCGACTTTATTCTTATGGTAGTTTTTTTTTAAATGTAACTTGATTTTTCAGGTCGAACGGATTAACTCGCAATTGAATTTCCGCACGAAAAAAGTTCGATTGACGTGAGAATCGCCACCCTTAGATGTTTGCAGGCTACGAAATTTTCATTGTTATATTGTTTCAGATGCAGCACTGCGGCGGTGCTTCCACTGCGCACCTAATGCCACTGCACCGTGCCACACAACAGTCGAGTGCCCCAGTGACCGACCCCTGTGTGCAACATCCGCTGCTGCTCCGAGTAAATGACTCTCTATTATATCCTTATTTAGCACTGGATTTTGTTAACTCAGGGTAAAAAATACGACTAACGTTTAGGGAGTGACATGGAGTAGCGCTTAGAACACAGGACAGGCAGGACGCGTTTTCTTTTCTAGACGATTCAATTCGTTTTGTCTCTGCGTTTAAACTTACAAGCATAAATCCCTTTTAAGGAAGTGTCGAGAAGAATAAAACCCTTTCCCATCGAATCGAATCGAGCCTTTAACCATTAACTAGTACTTTTTATTGATATATGATGTACACTATAAAATTCTACCGGTACTAAAAGAAAACAAAACTGCACCTACATATATAACTTGTTTTTGGTTTTTGTTCTATTTTATATTATTATCTCATTTTTGGTTTTTGGTCTAACAGGCGTGTCATAAAGTTGTAATGAAATGAAATGTTGAGTTGCTATGAATAATAAAACTCTTTTTCGATTCTTCCAACTTTCTTAGCGAAGTCCACCACTTTTGAAATGTATTAATCAAGAAGATCATCCTCATGTATCTACGGTTACTACATAAATAGCCTGAACTCGTTGTTTATTCCTCAGATTACCTGTCATCACTACACTGCGCACCGGCTTCCAAGTCTCCCTGTTCCCTGACGCGAACTTCAGCTGTACTCTCGTTGGTCTGCGTGTGCACAAATGACTTGTGCAACTCTGAGTTCTCCAAAGAACTGCAAAGTTATCTCCTCGAGTTCTCCAAGACCAATATCACGGACAGTAACTCGACTGATTACACGGATAAGTTCTTTAAGTTATCATTCGCAAACGTCACTGAGGATCGACTGTACAAGGCGATAACAGTTAAAGTACTCAAGCCGACAGAGTTGCCGCGGGAAAATGTTTCACATCCGATAATTGTGACTACTTCAGCCCATACGAGCACGGCATTGCCTCGTCCGATTGAACCGTTGCCTCGTGCTCAGGCTTTCAAGCATGAGCCGACTGCTCTCTCGGAAGATGATGAGGATGCCTCAGAAGGGAGTGGGTCCTACGAGGAGACCAGAACCCAAAGGCAGCCGGCCTCCGCCCCCGCAGCACCCAGCTCGTACCTCCCCGCCCACGAAAACAAAGCACCCCCTTTCACTGCCACTTTCTTAATAACCACACCGATATTCATGCTCGTCGTAGTGTAAATGATATACCTTTCAGTTTGAATTTGAATAAGTTTAAGAGATTTATAAATGGAAGGTATCCACATTCCCAGTGAATTTAAATAAATTAAGTAGTGATTACCTATTGGGATCAAATAAGAGCATTTTGTAATCCATTTTGACGTAATTTTGGGTTTGTTATTACATAGAAAGACCATCAGAAACTTGTCTTTTAACAGAATTCTGCTTTTAGCTCCGGATTTACTTTATTAGTTACTCTATAGAGTTGCGTATCGCTTTTTCAGTTCGTATTTTCACGTAAATTTGTGATACTGAAACTACGTGCCAAACGTAGCGTTGTAAGTACAGATGGACAGTTTTATTTAGCAGACGACGGGATCCGTGTTCAATTTAGAGCGAAGTAGCTAGACATACGGTTCCGAAACCTCCCGTAGGCTCTTAGACAAGTTGAAAAGTATGCATTCCATTCTAGATTTGGAATTTTGTCTTTTAATTAGAAGTAAGAACACAGAGTTGTACAAAGTACGGTCCCTTTCGATTATTGGAAACGCAACGCCTCAAAGGGGCAACAGATTTTATAGACTATTAATATAATGATGGTTTGGTGTTAAAATTATTTTAGGTATATTAAAACGATAGCATTTCTGCTCACTTCCAACTCATTAATTAGGCATAAAATCACAAAAAGAGCGAAAAAAGACTATAACGCACACGTTTTCATTACCGAAGTACGGTTTCTAATATTAACTTTTTCGGTAATAGACATGAAAGAAATATTCCGCTTTCTCTAAAGCAAATATTATGATTGTGAACAAATATAATGCTTAGAAATAAGTGGGTGCTTATTCAATTTCATATTTGATGTTGAAGGATTCTAAAAATAGTTGGTAATGTGTTCAGAAACGGCCCATCTCATGCACGTCTTCATTCGTAGGTAGAGTCAATTACCACCAAATCACAATCGATTAATTAATGTTGTTGTGATCAAATAAAGTATGATTATTAAACATTACATTGTTTATTTAATATCCAGTACCTCGGCCCTTTACTATTTTTATTTATTTTATTTGTATTACAAAATAATTATAATACTATAAAATACAGATATGTAAGAGTTACAGTCAATGACGGATTAAAAAAAATATTTACTAAATTTAAGTTACAGTCATCAGATAAAATGACGTGCATTATAACTAATGTCTCTCACTATTTATTTGTCTTTACATCACATTGTTATAATGGACTTCAACACTATACCCTGTAACTATTTGGATTCGAACACATTACAGAAAGACGTAGTGTTTAGAGGACACATTAGGCGTCGGGAAATGGGACCAGCTCCCCGATATGCTGGCTTACTGTGTAGAAGTGGACCACCGCCCCCTGTAACTATTTCATAATATAGCAGTTATATTTTAGAATAAAACCAAGTATCCGTATTTAAGCATTTTTTTACTTAAGGTTTGAATTTTAATATCATACGCTCAACATTAAATGTTAAGGTAGAGGACCGTCCTTGATTCTGTACTAATGGCCGTAAGTCTAGGGCTAAGGGAATTGATTAATGTTCAAAAGATACTCGATATCGTCTAAGCACTTATCGAAGGTTGTTCGGTTTCGTATATTTCAGTGCCTATTGTCTGAGTTAGTCAGTCTCAGACGACATTTTACGAGCAAACCAATTGCAATGAACATAAAATGTTGTCAATTATTTTAATTCAAAAGCAACCTCACAAGGGCATACTTGCCAGTTTAAATTCCGGGTTGCCCTCATTGAAAGCAATGCAAACATACAAAAACAGTAGCACAATGTCGTATTTGCTCCCCCGTGTGACCGGGGCCCTGTTCGGGGTTGCCAATCGGTGAATATTTAAATATTATGAGACATTACGATCATGTTCATTTAAATACCAAAATATGGATGAGCGTTTTTCGAGGCAGTAGGAATTGTGATAGTAAATAATATTTTAGTGCCAGCGGATAAACACGCTTTAACACGCTTTTATCATCTTTACCTACATAATAGTGACAGATTTTAAGAGTAAGTGGTTCTCGTACTTCTCTAGGCTTCATCTAATCTGTGGATTGTTCCTCTTCTAGACAATATGAATTTAAGAAACAATAATGTGAACAAAGATATTTTATTTTTATTAAAACACAAAGCATTTTACAGTCGAATATACAGGTTGTTGTTTTGGTCAGTGACGAGTGACTTAAGGATGGTTGTACAAACGATACTGATAACAAAAAAAACTTGGAAAGAACCCACAAAATCAATTTATTATTGCAATACTAGCGAGTGAGTCAAAACCACACTCGGCTCTTCGTAACTTACTAGCTACGGCGAAGTATTTCGTAGACACGCGCGAGTGTGCAAGATTCGTTTTGTTTTTTTTAGAATATTGTGAAGAGGTTTTCTATTATACAGCTTGCATATAATTTAAAGAATTTTATTTTAGTATAAGCATTACTCACATTATCATCCCTGAGTTGGATGTCACTGACCACAACAACATCCTGTATGGTGGAATAACAGCGATACAATAAACATTTTAGTGTTCATACAGTGAAACTTATTTATTGAAAAGCATTGATATCAAATCTTATTAAGTTTAATTTCTTCGTATCATATCTTCTGTTCTGAATGCAAGCTATTCGGCGAAAGAAGCAAGCAGTACACACAGTATGTATTCAGCAAGTTGCAACACTTATATCGGACGTAAGTATGTGTAAGGTTGCAAGGTTCAGAATCCCCTACTTAAAAGCTAAGACGAATTAACTTGAATACCTTCATCCAT
>CAWUPE010001158.1:0-26614 GCA_963924145.1 Pyrausta purpuralis | reverse complement strand
AAAGTCTTGCAACTCCGTGGGACGATGACAACATTAATTTATAATTTATTAATTTTATTGCAAATACGTATAAATGTTTTTCGAATCACCATTTTTAAAATATTTTTTTCCAGTCAAAAATAGCCTTTACATAGACTTCCAAAAAAATACACGTGATCCAGGGGGGACGGGGGGGGGGGGGGGGTCAAAAAATGATAAAAACGACCTCACGTGATTAATGGACGGCCCCCAATATAAAAACATATGATTCCTACATAAAAAAAAAAGTTTGTTACATATCGCTATAGGAATTTTTTTCAACAGGTTTCCTACGGACAAAACCCTGAATTTTCTTTTCAGCGAAAAAGAGAGAACAGACAGATACAATTCAGATACATAAGTAATGCGGAGGTACGTATTTTCAGAACAGATTGTAAGTGGCAAACCTTTGGATAAGGTAAACCGTACCTAATGTATTATGAAGTGTTTTACGAAACCTGAAATGGAATAGAATTTGCATATGTACGAGTATAATTAAGTGGCTAACAGACAACTAAAAAAGAAACTAATATCTGCGACCTCTGGTGCGTGTCGGCTGTCTGAAGGTCAGGCCCTGGTGACGCCATGCCTGATGCATCTTGATATACCTGATTTGTAAACTATACACATAATTTACTGCAGCCAAATAAATAAGGGGACGATTTTACCAAAGTCAGGTAAGGGATATTTCACCTTCGTCGCCTATTTGTCAGCAATAGTTTATGTAAATGACATTTTAGAATCGGTTGTTTAATACTTATTCAGTCGGATAAGTCTCATCTGACGTTGGTGAAATCGGCCCCAAGACGTATTACCTTATATATTACTAACCCGGTGAACTCTGTGCTAAGTTAGAATAGTTTTCTTTTTACATTCATAAAGATGAAATAAGAAACCAAAAATTTGCGCACGGGCGGGACTTGAACCAGCAACCTTTTGGCTGACCGGGCCAATCGCTCTTACCAATTGAGCTACCGTGCTGTCAGTCCGACCTTGCGAAATTTGTAGTCTCTTATGGATACGTCATTGCGTGACGCTTAGCACCATCTAGCCGTCTGTTTATGAAACAGTGGGCCCAAGCAGTTATTCTTTACAGAATAAATTCAACTTGGAAATTGATGACGCTTCGCTATCTAATGGTTTAATTTTCTTTTTGTTAATTGTCAAATTGTTAATTGCTTGTTTATTTAAGTAACGATTATATGTACTGGTTAAATAAAACAATTCCGAAATCACGAAAATCAATCCAGAGCCTTTCTTTACTCTTAGTTGTAGTTTTCTTTTACAATGTTACTTAAAAACTGATGGTACCTAAATGTTTCCAAATTACGATTGATTGCTGATTTGCTTGAAACACATTAAGAAATCGATTAAATAAGCAAAACAATATTTTTTTAAAGCCCACTTGCGCATGATGGTCTAACCTAGATTTAGGCTAACCTTGGATTAAATCATCATTTTGCATCGGTCAGCTTGTTTGACGTTGTTATCAACGAGACAGAATTAAGATTTAAATCAGGATTAGCGAAATCTTGGGTTTAATCGTCATGCGCAAGTCCACCTAAGCTAATTAATATTTACCTATGTTTTATGTTATATATTTGCGATGTTACAATCATTGTCAGACTTGCCATCTTTCATTAATATTGATTCGCATTATCAAACAATGCACACCACACATTATACAACTTACACACTATAAATATGGAAGGCCACGGAAACAGTCATGACTAACAGTTATAAATAACCCTCATACGTATTTAGTGTTTCCTGTGGTTAAAAAAAGGACATAGAATTATCGTTAAATCTTATCTAAGTCTGAATAAAGTTTAGATTGAAATAGCCTATACAACACTGTCCGCTTTATTTATTACAGTCACGCACGTATTCATTAAAATAGGCAAGAAGTTGACAGAACCAAGTATCGGAGGGTAGATTCTCGTGCCGTTCGTATACGAAAAAGTACACCGATCGAATTTTCTTTGTAAAATAAAAACCGGCAAAGTGCGAGTCGGACTCGCGCACTGAGGGTTCCGTGCCAACTTTAACTGAATAAAAGAATCCACTTACTTCTACTAAGTAAAATACCACAATATTTTGTCAACTGCAAATATAACTTTTTTTTTCATAGTGTTTGTATGAAGTACAAAGTTATGTTTGCGGTTGTTGAAAATGTGCTATATCTCTAAAACTACTAGTTCGATCCCGTCCAAACCAATTTTCGTTGAAAGTATTTATTAAGATCTACATTATATATTTTTTTCAAAATTTGCTTGCACACTTGTTTGGTTTAGAAGTTAGGTGGGGGGGGGGGGGGGGCATTTCACCACTTTGCGTCTAGCTATGAAACGTTAGACTTTAAAAGAAAATGGTTTTAGGAACCTTCATGTTATTTTAAAATAAACTTTTAAAAAAAGTAAAAACCGACTTCAAAACCAAAATTCACTAAAAAGTCTTAAATAAACTCTTCACCATTGAAAGGAAAGTAATTCGTTTTAGGCAAACAATTTGTTTTTGGAGTCGGTGCTGTGATAGTTGATGTTTGATGGTCAAAGTGATGGCACCGACTCCAAAAAGAAATTGTTTGCCTAAAACGAATTCCTTTCCTTTCAATGGTGAAGAGTTTATTTAAGACTTTTTAGTGCATTTTGGTTTTGAAGTCGGTTTTTACTTTTTTTTAAAGTTTATTTTATTTCTTCATTTTTAGTGATTACATAAGAGAGGGGGGGGGGGGGAGTTGCACCTTATGATTCTATTTTTGAAGAAGCTACAAATTACCTATCATAAGTTCCGTCATAATAATTACTGAACTCCTGAGCGTTCAGGAGTTCCACCATCAGCTCAGCCCCACAAGATGTTGACTATCAGACGTAACAACACGTCAACATTAAGATTCTAGTAAAGAAACACTATACCTGCCTTTAAAATTTGAGGGGTTCCCTCGATTACACTAAGATCCCATCATCAGATCCCAAAATGGAAAAAATGGGACCAACTAGAAGGTACACCCTCTAAGTAGGCGAAAAATTTTTTTGATTCGGTTGACAAACGACTGAGATATGAGGTAACATACATACAAAAAAAAATGAAAAAAAAACATACAGTCGAATTGATAACCTCCTCCTTTTTTGAAGTCGGTTAAAAAGACCTATCCATAGATACCACACACGCATAGGTTTGACTAAAAAATTTTTTTTGGGTTTAGTTTCATGTATGGGAGCCCTTAAATGTCATTATTTTTTATTTTTGTATGAGAATCGGCAAGTGGTTAACAGGATACATCTTCCTACCAAATTTCAACCGTGTAATGCTTATAGTTACAGAATAAAATGGCTGTGATATACGGACGGACAGACAGACAGACAGACAGACTTGACGAAACTATAAGGGTTCCGTTGTTTGCCATTCGGCTACGGAACCCGAAAAATAGCTTTTGATTTGTTAGGGTCACGATTTCTATGCATTTCGATTTCGACAGATACAATCCGGGCTGTAGTTTTTTTACGTGTGGTTTGATTAATTTATTTTAAGGTAACACACAACAACACGAAAAAAGTTCGATTGACGTGAGAATCGCCACCCTGTTAGTAGACTGGATGGAAGTGATCTAAACATATTGTTATAATACATAATCTATTACTTCATAATTCATTAATACACTTACAGACCAGATCATCAAGTCCTAAAATGTATTCATAAGAACCTCCCAAATACTATTCTGAGAACTCATGTGTAATTTGATTTCAGTAGGTACATTTCGTATTTTTTACATCTGAAAAGCTATATACTATGGGCCTGATTTCCCATCTATAAAAAAGCCTTCTCCAACGAACAATGGAACGTCATTTCGTTTGAAGTATTTTACAGGAAATGCAAACCAGAACCTTTTATGACATTGTGAAATAGGCTGTATATTTTGCGCACTTACTGACTAACTTCAAAAACTAACTTGTGTTCATACCAGGAAATTGACGTATTACGTATCTATATCAGCCCCAGTATACGTGACAGCAGCTGAAGGCAATTCATTCAGATCGGTAAACAGTCGCTATGCCAAGGTTACTATTACGACGTTTATTGTGCAGGTAATAACTTCCTAATGATCAACGTTAAAGACTTTTTCACTTAAGAAACTGAATGTTTCGACTAAAAGAGAAGTGAGGTTGAGGTCTTCAGATGGCAGCGAATTTCCAACCTCAAAGATCCTTGGCACACTGCGACTGTAAGTAGCGATGCAGTCGCGATGCAACATCGATGCAGTCGCAAATTGTCGACCTTTACACACTTTCACTATTTTTAGTACCGATACAGTCGTGATGTTAAATTAAACAAAAATAAAAAAATATGCGCCAGACAACACAACGATTGACATGGTTTTAAAGTAAGAGATTTTTTTCCTTGTGTTACGAATACCAGACAACGACGAGGGAATCTCCTATAAATACTTAAAACATATTATACATCCACGACTCAGGTAAAAATGTTCGCGCTCATCACACAAACATATACGGGATTCGAACCGGGACGACCGGCGTAATAGTCAGGAGCTCTAACCAATACACCGAACGCGTCGTCTTTAAAATTAATTATGATGTATATTGGTGACTGCATCAATACTAATGCGCAACAGCATCGATGCCAAATTAAATCAGTTCATTGCGTGAGTCGCGATTCTAAAAGTCGCAGTGTGGAAGGGGTTTAAGATAACTTCGCCATAGAAACAACGATATGCATTGCTCATTTAACTTAATAAATTGTACACATTTAATCCAGAGGAATCTTCATCTCTACTTGTATTCATGTAAAGGGAGCACATCAGATTACAGTTTTTAACACGATCAATGCATCCAAAACTGTGCCTAGTTTTTCTTGCCCCACAACTGTGACATAAGAAAACCATCTATACAGGGTATCTGAATCAAATAAAATGCCAATATTCTTAACAATGGGCGACATTTTTTTAGTCATTATCGTTCATTCTGTGATTCGGTCATGCTCTGTAGACGATTACGTTCAAAATCGTCAAAGAGTTCTGCATCAAAGTTTTTATTCGTTTCACGAATTTATTTCCCTTTAGAGCAAAAGAAAGTAAATAAACTCTATACAGGTCACAACAAAGAATCAAAATTGAAAAGCAGTTGCCTTCAAAATTAGGCTCTTTAATTACCAGAATTTTATTTAGTTTCTTTTAATATGTAACTAAAACACAGTTTTTTTTCATTCTTGTAACCAAAAAAGTTTTAAAGTAAGTAACTTCATGCGAAACAATTTAGGATCTGCTGCGGAAACTAATATGAATATGTGCCAGATCGCTTGTCTTGATTTCGAAGTAGCGAATACGTTTAGACCTTGTTTTTTTCAATTATAATTTATCACAATCTTGGGACCAATTTCTAAATTGATAGTTAACTCAACTAATAAATGGTTAAAGATGATTAAAGGACAAAATGGCTATTTTATAATAGCTTGATTAAATTATTTTATTCAAGCCAGTCGTATACTAAATAATTAGAAGTTGTTGCCATTGATTAAATAATGGCAACACCTTCTAACCTAACACGAAACCGCTAAGTGTGAATTTATTCTGTACAATTTGATTCCATCAAATGAATTGACGCGCCGAAAATATGATAAGAATATGCAAGACTCTTGTTTTACAACTCCAACATCTGAAAACAAGAAAAAAATCACAATGGCATTGGTTCTGAATTGTGGAACGAATGTGTAAAGCGTTTTATTTAGGAATTTGCGACTATTATTGTTTCACGTCTTCGATAAATTAGCAATTTAACGTTTTGCAAGATTCTGCAACCGCACACACTCATTTTTATAGGTAGGAATTGAAATAATGGATTTTATTACAAATATTAATCGTGTCGTATCGTATAAGACTGCCAGAGGAATCATTTTCTAATCTTATTCTCTAATTTTATCTATTTAGGACATATTTCACGATCGATGAATAAGCACTAACCAAAGAATTATTCACATACCTATAGAATGTCATTTCTTTTATATGAAGTACCTGTCAGATATGACTAACCAGAATTTAAAATGAAAAATGTCGTAATATCATATTAATCAAAAGGTTTATTATTTATAGCTCTAGCTCCTCATCATTCTTTAGTATTCAGTACTTTTTCGATCAAGTAAGTCGGTACATACTCGTATTATTAAGCAGATTATTTATTTTGGTTGTTTCGCTTCTTATAAAATTTCCACGGATGTAAAAGTCGGCGTTCGGCGTTGACCGTATCATAATATTTTACGGTTCTCTGTTCCGACTAACCGATAACAATATTCAATAACGTTTGAGCTAAATTCGTATAATTTTAAAAATAAACAACAATAAAAATTGTTACGCAACCAAAACGAAAACAACTTATTATGATACTGACCACAGAGTTAGTTGGAGGTTTTGCCAAAAAATCAGCAGTGTGGCTTGTGACAGTTTTATCTTTCCAGTAAAAATAATCATAATTCTTAATTGCTGTTACGAGTATCTTAATGCTGTCAATTGTGGACCTTTCTCACGGTTGTTTTTCTCCAGTTACTTCCACTTAGGACACGCTTGCTCACACTTTTACCATCTGGCGTGCGTCCAGCCCATTCGCACTTTAGATTTATCAAATAACGGTCATCCGATTGTAAATTCTGACGTATTTTTGTTTATAATGTCGTTTTTATAATGTCAAAACACAGGAAAGGCACAATTTCCAATTTTCCATTAAAATATTATAGTAATGGTCAATGAATTTTCAGAATTGTCCTAATGCTCCAAAACTTGTATAGTTATTGTCTTTCAAAAGATTTTTTGTTTGAAAATATACATGCCCTTTAATACGAGGGTCAAACTGAAAGTTCTTAGAAAATCAAAAACTGATTACATTAGCCAGTTATTAGTTTTATTATATCTTTTCAAAATATTGTCCATTGACGTCAATACACCGCTGCATGCGATGGAACCACTGGGAAAAGCACTTTGCCCACTCGTCCTTAGGGGTCTCTTCAATGGCATCGCGATACGCAGCCACCGCTTCTTCAGCATTCATAAACCGCTTTCCTTTAAGTTTTTCTTTAATTTTTGGAAATAAATAAAAATCACAAGGCGCGAGGTCGGGGCTATACGGCGGGTGACCCAGTAATTCAACGTTTGATGTCGCCAAATAGTCGATCGTTCGCTTGGCGGTGTGCGACGAGGCGTTGTCGTGGTGAAGGAGGATCCTACTGCGAGGTCGTTTCTCTCGAACTTTTTCCAAGACAAGTGGCAAACAATTGGTAGTGTACCATTCTGCAGAAACTGTTTTTTGATCCTCTAACACAATTGTTGCGAAATGACCTATCCTTCCAAAGAACGAGGCCACCTTTTTTTTCCCGCACTTCGATCTCTCTTCACTTTAGTTGGCAACTCCTCGAAAGGAAACACCCACTGAGCTGATTGTCTTTTGGTTTCAGGATCATAACAGTAAATCCAGCTTTCGTCACCTGTTAGTATGTCGAACACAGCATTTGAGTCACCTCCGTTAAATCTTTCAATCATTTTACGGCACCAATCCACACGATGGAGTTTTTGAGCCTTAGTCAAATTATGAGGTATCCACCGGGCGCAAAGCTTCCTGACCGCTAAATGTTCGTGGAGGATTTTGTGCACTTGACTCATACCGATGCCTAAGCTTGTCCGAATCTGCTGATAGGTCACTCTTTTGTCAGTCTCTATCATACGCCGCACAACACAGATGTTATTTTCAGTCGTCGCCGTAGAAGGCCGTCCCTCACGTACATCATCAGTGAGATTTAGTGCGACCACGTTTAAACTAATTAAACCAGTTGTAAACAGTCGCACGAGATGGGGCTTCATCGTAAAAGGCCAATCGTAGTCTATCATAACTTTCTTGTTGACTTAAATGACATCGAAAGTCATAAAAAATCATTGCACGAAAATTTTCTCGTGTTAAATTCATGTTGACGTGACACAGAAAATTTTCAATTTGCCGCCAAATCGTAAAACAAATGACAAATGAATGAAATATATACTCAGTAACATTGGCAAAGAGTTCTATTTTCAAATTTTAGAATATTTTTTTTATTATATTGTTTATAAGTGGCCAGTTCTAAGGACTTTCAGTTTGACCCTCGTATCTAAGTAGGATTGTAGATACTTTTTATTTAACCGTACCAGCCAGAGCAGCCAAAACCGTTGGAAATAGGGAATTGTATAGTTTTTGTTTCATTTATTTTAATATTTGACTGTATTTTAGGAAAACCGTGAGTTAAAGGTGCTATCTCCCGGGAAACCGCCGAATAACTCCTTTAGAGAGAATATGCAACTTGTAGTGTTATAGCTTTTGTTATATAGTCGAAGTTGTTGGTTTGCATTGCGGTATACTAATGTCACACCTAGCTTTTAACCTAATTGACTTCTCACCAGGTAACCATGCTCCCATTAAATAGTGGCTATTCCTGCGTTTGCGCATTCTATCACGTATTTAGGTGTATCGCAATCGCGTCACGTCGTTCCACCTCCCACCTGACTTTCCGCTTTCTGCTCGGAATCACGATATAACGACGGTAAAGATAGTTGCAACGAGTCGCCGGATTACTTTATGTTGACATACAAATATTAAATTGTACGAACTTGAGTAACAGTTGCAATAAAGGCATTAAATCTGAAGTTGTTTTTGGTAAGAAAAAATTGAACGAAAAATGACAACAACAATACTCCTAAAAATCTCTAAAACATTCTCCTGCACCTGTTACCATCCTTCTGCATGACCTAAAGTTATGACTTTGAGACAATGCTTTCAACATTAACGGCCGTTTTTTTTTGCATGATTATGCAATAGGATTTCGTACTGCCAGAAGTTTTATATAGTCAAAAAATCTAAAGGTGGACCATTTTTATCTCTATTAGGACAATACCACCAGTTATAATGAATGTAGGGAATGGCTGCAAGCCTACCTTTTTAACATATTGTTTTACAATAGCATATTGCAAATATAAAATAAATAAAGAAAACATAGAACCTTTGCAGATACAGAAGTAGGTGCAGAGTGTGGTTGAGCCCTGATCTATATCAAATATTTTTCCGAAAATCTTTCTTCTTTCAATTTACTTAAACTAGGAGTATAGAGTATGTACCTACGGCAGGTGATATGTCGGCAATCCTCTGAAAGCTGATACGAATCACAGGTCACAGCCAGCCATCATAAAAAAACACCGGTACGTATTTTTTTGTCCCATTAAGATGATTAGTGGATGATATTACGGCCTTGATACTGCTATTACCCATAAGCCGGTCGCACGCCAAAGCTTTGTAGTTCATTCACATTGTCGGTACAGTCTGTTCAAAAAAGTACATCTGTAAGTTAATTAAATTTTCGATACCTTTGATGCTGCCTTTGTTTTAACCGACTTCAAAAAAAGGAAGAGGTAATCAATTCGACTGCATGTAATTTTTTTTTTAATCTCATATCTCAGTCATTTAGACCTTACCTAGAGGTTATACCTTCTAGTTGGTCCCATTGTTGTCAAGTTGGGATCTGATGATGAAATCTTGGTGGAATCGAGGGAGAACCTCGAATTTAAAAGGCACATTCAGTGTTTTTGTACTAGAATCTTAATTAAATGTTCTTGTTGTTGCGTCTGATAGTCGAAAAGATGTAGAGCTGAGCTGATGGTGGGACTCCTAGATGCTTACGAGGTCAGTGATTTTAATGATAGAACTTACGATAAGTTATTTGTAGCTTATTAAAGAACAGAGTCAAAAGGTGCAAACCCTCCTGTAATCACTAAAAATAAGCAATTGAAATTAACTTAAAAAAGTAAAAACCGACCACAAAATGTACGAAAAGTCTTAAATAAACTCTTGACCCATTAAAGTAAAATATCCATTTTAGGCCAACTATTTCTTTTTGGAGTCGGTGCCATCACTTTGACCATGTTAAGAATCAACTAACAGAGCACCGACTCCAAAAAAACATTGTTCGCCTAAAATGTTTTTTTTTTCCTTTAAAGGGTCAAGAGTTTATTTAAGACTTTTTAGTGCATTTTGATTTGTAGTCGGTTTTTACTTTTTTAAATAAAGTTAATTTTATCTGAGTAACCCTGTTTGTGATTTCAATAAATTATGCTATGATATTCTGCTAGAAATAACAGTGAAAATTAAGTTGGCGAGTAGCTATAGCATTAATATTTGAGCATATGTTTTTATACTGGTTATTGGTTTTATTTTAAACAATAAAGAGATTTTTATCATATCTGTTTTTGAATTCTATTTTCTATCTGCCACGCGGTATGATAATGTTTAATATGCGCTGCTATTTTGAATCGGACTGTACAAAACAATTTGTTATGAACTTCTGACCTACGAATCTCGCTGACTCGAGAAACAACAATTTGAGGCGGGTAACCTACGCCTCATTGTCTGCGAATTCACATTGCGATGATAATAATTATAATATTACGTTGAACCACTTCGTCAAGTTTTCAATGTGATCCCACAATGTTATGAACAGTTAACAGTACGGTTATAGCCCTGGGCAGATTAGAACATTTATCACGTTTAAATGCCAACATGAAACACGAACATCTCTGCGAATTCATTACCATATACGCTGTTAAATAAGCAATTCATGGATTTGACTTTGAAATCCGCTCTTGTGGAGCTAAATAGGTACCTTGTAACTAATAAATAAATAACACTGTAAATGTAGAAGGGCGTGTGACTAGAGGCAACATGAATGATAAGCGTAACTGTTTTTTTTAAATTCAAAGCAAGATACTGAAGCATACAGGTCTTTTGGGTAGTAATTTAATATCGTTACTTATAGTCATAGGCTACCCGATGAACGCCTTCCGAAATTGTAGTGTTATTTCATTGTAAAACATTGTTTGCTTAATAGATAAATAAATAATCAGACCACGAAAGCGATGGCGCGACGATCTCGACCAATACTATGAGGACTGGCAAACTCACACCGGCAACACAGACGCGTGGAGGAGTTTAACGGAGGCCTTAGCCCAGCAGTGGGAAAAAAACGGCTAAGAAAAAAAGTATAAAGAACTTAAACATACAACTTCGCAAGAGGTTCATTCGAAGACTGTAAAATACATATAACGTTAGGCACACGTTTACAAAATAGTGCGGTGGACATAATCAACCAAATCGCGCAAAGCAAAACAAACAGCTTAGCACCATGAAAATAACATCACCACTTGTCAGGATTTAAGATAAGTAATCTGCAGAACTAATCTTAAGGCGCTAAGTAGTACTAACAGACAGCTTACACGTACTTAGGTATTGGGACCCAGATCGGACGGACGCGTACACGGCTTGTGGCTTAACGGTGAGTGCAAAGCTGGAGATTAGACTGGTTTGGTACCGGCTTTAAGTAAGCCAGAGGACTGGGGGGTAGGATGTCTAATGTTAAGGAGGTAGAGAATACTCGTATAGAGTTAAAAAATGCGGATGAGAAAAAAATCACCCAATCCGTTTTAAGCTTAAACACTTTGGTTGCAAAAATCGAAAGATAAGAAAATTATAAGCTTATTTATATTTTCATAGCCAATAAAGGATATTGACAATGCCCCTAAAATAATTTTCGTGTGCCGTACCTAGTTAAAAAAATATTACATTGAAATTCTGTATGTTATTAAGGAAAAGGCTTATAAGTATTGCTTTTCAATCAGGGGTACCTTATCATTATTTTCCTAGTTAGGACCATTGATAATAGCGCAATGCAGTCAAAGTTAACTGCTCCAAACTGCTAGCTAAGCTCCTAAATCTTCTAGCTTTCTCCGTTAGCCCACCTTGACATTCGATACTAATTGTTTTGACCTAATTCCTTAACGACCGCTCCCTCAGCTAACTCGGCCACCAACAAATGCAGTCAGCGTCATACACACGCGCACAACTTTGGATAAATTGGAAAACCTCCACACTTAACACGCGGTATTAAGGTAGATCTATCTCTTGAGTTGTAGGCACGTTTTTTGTAGACTGTACCTATTTTTAAGCCCCATTGGGGTTACAACATTGTCTTTGGTGCGCCGTGACCGTTCCGTTCCGAAACGATTAACCATTACCGATAAATACCCGGAGTCAGGCGTCCGAATTAGTGTTACGTTGCTGGAAAAATGGCACAGCTCGTCACTGGCAAAAAGTTTGAGATCTTTAGACTTTCTAACGCAAGTTTTATTTATTACTTTAGGTAACTAAGCTGTAACCACGACAAACTGGCTTAAAGGCACATCTGGTTGAGAAAAATCAGAAAAGTAGATGAGTTACTATTAAATATTAGGTACAGAATACGGCAAATAAGAAGCTATACTCTTCAAACGTTTAGAAAACTCTAGGTCTTTCAGTTTTGTTTGCTCCTTTGAGTACATTTACTTCTGTGATTAATACCGAAATATTAAAATTAATATACTAAAAATGTGTTGTTCAAAGTTCCATTTCAAATTGGCTTGATTTAGAAGCAGCAGATACCCTTTAATCATGTAGCAACAATTAAATGCCAAAGATTAATCGGACGTAGAGTCGCGCACACAAAGGTCTTATCTACTTATGTAGAGTTACCTAACAACATTTTTTGCCGTAGGTTACTAACCTAAATGGGGCTCAACTGTAATAGCCTCCGCGAAGGCTTTACTGAATACTTCGAATACAATGTTTAACATTTTGTACATAAGAACACACTCATCAGTGTTGTAGAGTATCATTGTTGCGCATGACATCATAGTTAAATCACCTGGGTAATGAACGCTAAGTGGTACGTTGGATCTTTTCAATGCTACAGGAATATCTTTAAAGTACCAAGTATTTCGTGTAAGAGCCCTAACAAATGTAATTAAGTTTAAAGATGAAAATAAGAAACGAAAAATTGCACATGGGCGGAACTCGAACCTGCAACTTCTGGCTACCGTGCTGTTGGTCCGGCCGCGCAAATTTTCTGGTCTCTTATGGATACGTCATCACGCATGACGACAGCGCTATCTACCCGTAAGTTTTTGCAACAGGTGGGCCAAGTAGTTACACAATAAATTTAACTTGATAGCGCTTGGCTTAGCTTAGGTAGCTCAATTGGAAGAGCGTTTGGCCCGGTTAGCCAGAAGTTCGAGCGCCCCGCCCATGCGCAATTTTTGATTTCTAATTTCTTCTTTAAGATTGTAAAATATGACACTGTAAGTTTTAAAAACATTAAAACCATGTAGTTAGGTATTAGTAGTAGGATTACAAAGAATACGATGAAAAGGTTATAGATCGTTAAATCAAATGCAAGGAATTTGACGTCAAATAGGTTACCATATGATGATTATAATAGTAAGTATCATAGTAGCATAGTCATGATTACACTGTAAATCATGCACGTGGTGTTAGTAAAGAAAAAATAAAAACAATAAAAATAAGATTTTTATCATTATTTCCAAAGTGGTCGACAGATGTTACTTATGATTTAAAACATGTAATTTGCATACACCTGGCGGCTGGCAGGTGTTATTCCAATCTTAAAAGCAATCAGTTCGGACGATAATTTCCATCTCAGGGAATTGGATGGAAGGGATAACATTTTACCATAATTTTTGTAATCTTAAGTCAGCTGTCGTCAGTTGGTTGTCATGAGTAGGAAGATGCAGATAACTAGCCAATTTAAAAAATCATAATATTTTGTAAATATTTCTGCTGAGAAGAAACTAGCTAGAGCAAATGGCTATGATAACCGTCACTACAGCAAACCTTAGGTACATTTTTAAAACAAACCTTGTACTATTTAGAATTTTGTAATAACACGATTTAATAACGGATGAAATAGCGAAATATACTAATGCAAGTGACTTTAGAATACAGCGGCTGTAGAAAACCGGCGTAACGTTTCAGTTTTTCTTTTTAGAAAACATTTAATAATCATTTAATTCGCTTATTTGACTAACAAATAAAAGGTGTGGTATGACAGTAATGCGATGTGACAGGCGAATGTTGCGTTCGTGACGAACGTTACTGACGCGAACCGTGATATACCAGCGCGCATTCACGGTTGCGTTCCGCATAACTTGATTGGAAACCGTTTTGTTTTATACCGTATAGAAAAGCCAGCTCATTTGGTTACGACAGAAATGAAAATTAACCGCGACGTTGCAACGTAGAGTCGGTTCTAGCGCGACTTAACGTAGGAATGTAAAAAACTTTCTAAAATACAAGAATATCCGCGCACCAAGCTAGATTAAGCAATATGTTATAGTTAACTACTGAAACCTTGATATATAACATTGCTTTTCCTTTTGTATTTTTTATCTTAGTTTTCCTTTTTGTATTTTCTGATATTTAGTTAGCGTCTTGTTTTGCTATAAATATTTATAATATGTATTAATTAATTATAATTAAGTATGTTAAATGTTCGGTTTAAATAATTATTTGTAACCTATTTTGTAAATCTTTTCAATAAAATATTACTAAAATAATAATCTTGAAAGAATCCAGTGTGATTAGGGTTGATTAAATGAAGGAAATACTCTTCATAGGTATTAATTTTGTGGCAACAGTTTTAGTGTGTATTTTATTATGTAAATGTTTGAGTGTCTGATTTCACTTAGGCTGTGGCAACAGCTGCTGAAGAAAATACAACTGCTACATAAGAATCACAATTGATCACGTTGTTTTATAATAATAGTTTACATGATAGATAATAAATAGAGCGCGACTGTGTTTGTTTGTAGTAGCATGAGTATTTTACCGAGGAAATTATTTGTTTTTAGAAAGTTCTGTCACACAGACCACAATATTTTTACTAAAAAAAATATTAAACGTACCTACTTATTTTTACAATACAGAATATCATACAAAGTGTTATCCATACGGTGTACTGTTTAAGTTTTGGTTAATATTTCATGAATGAAAATGAAATAAGCTTTTTGTCATCAAGTTTTGCAATGATTCACGCCAAATAAAATAAAAGTGTTTTAGTGCGAATGTAATCAAAAGAGACCCAAAAACTGTTGGTGTTGTGTTACTTCATTCAGACTAAAATCTAGATCGTATCGACATTCAAATACCAGACCGTGTAATTACTGAATTGTGTTTGACGTTTTGTTGTTTTTATTTTAACAGTCACCGGAAGAAAAGTGTCTTTATTTTCTTTAGATCAAAATTCACTGCATCCGTAAAAACGGTTCGTAAAACAGGTCACTTTATGCACCTAGATCCGAAATAGCATAGGTATGTTTAAAGAAACAAAGGTTAATTGCTTTTTAATAGCCAAGTAAATTACTTTTGGCCGTTTTGGACTCAAAAAGTCGACATGGGGCCTTTATATGGACAAAATTAAAACTGTTTTAAACAATAGGTTTGATTATAAATAATTAGTTATAAGACCTATGAAGTAAACTCTTACCATGATAAATGAGATACGTCAATAAATGTACGCATACGCAACGGTAGAAAGCCACAGTGAATGATTTTGAAGAATAATATTGGGGAAAAAATATATACACAACGATCATAGAAAATAATCTTCTCTGTTTAGAGTTAGTAAATACTTTTTTCTGAAAATATCATGTACGCGTTTTTTAGTATCGACCGTTAACTGCTATACCGTGCTACGTATGCATATAAGTCTTAACTTTTCGCGTATGAAGTGCAAATTGTCTGTGTTGATTGTGACAAAACTTTCTCAACGATACAGGTGTCAACTGGTCATGTCCCTACTACTTTGGAACACGAAAGTGACCATTTAAAAAGTTCTTTTATTTCAATATTGTTTAAAAGGGTAATAATAATGATGTTGGTAAATAGTGATTCAATGAGTGTCGATTTTATTTGAGAACCTGTAGCTTTTTTATTAGTAGCCTTTGATTACGAAATTTAAATGTCTTTCAAATTCAAAGATGACGATGATTGTTATTAAAATGATGTTTTATAATTGTCAATAATAATATTCAGATAGCATTCGTAGGTTTCACACATAAGATTTCTAAAATTTTCTTAAATTCAACTGTCAGATTACGATTACTGAAAAAGTCATTGCTGTGTCAAGAAAAAATGTCGATAGCTGATATCGATTTTTTAACCAAACCTTACTAGGTTGCTTACCAAAACATGATGTGCTTAATAGATATTTAGGCCACATACAACGCAATGGTGCACATTTACACTCTGTTAGCATATCTCGTGAGCAAACGCCGCATGTAGGCCGCTCGAATGATGGCGTTAGAAATCGCTAACATATTCGATTCCAATGCAAATTCGAGCGATGACAGGAATGTGAAACCATTGACAGCCTGCGTCCCATCAATTTAATCGATGTCTAAAAAAAGCGTTTTCAGTTATTGTCAATCTGATTTTTTATTCAGATTCTAATGAATAAAAAATCGATTGAAAGACTATGTGTAGGTACTTTATCATGGTGTAATTGATTGATAATTATGTAATTTTTGCCTAAAATTAGACTAACTTATGTATCTACGAGTATCAAGTAATATAAATTGGAGGCTGTACATACTTATATGCAAATCAACCTTCTACAGTAGGAACTTACTAACTAGCTCTACCTGAGGAAACTTACGTTAAAGACCATTAAGTAGAATTGGATCCGTTGTTAGTCTTTTTTAAATTTTTGAGTATAACTCAACTTATCTATAATAGCTACATGATTATCTTATCTTAAAATGGTCACTGAAAACCTAAAAGAGCAGTATATGATTTGGTTTATTGACTTACTAAGAATAAAAACTATACTCTCAAAACCAGGAGCTAGAGCAGCAGTTTTTTATACTGGCTTGATAGATTTACTACCAAGAAATCCATCGACAAAAATGAATCAGTCCGTCAAGCAATTATAGCCGCCGCCGCAGCCGGCGAGCTGTTTACATAAACAACGCGAGCGACGCGGAAAACGCGAAAATTAAACGCAACGGTTTGCTGGGTAGTTTAGTAACTGCACGAATGTACTAAGCCCCTTGACGTGTCAGAATATGTCATGTTTGAGACTGGTGCATGGTGGTACTAGATACCACCGACGGGTATTATATTGAAATGTTGGACTCCAAACACTGTAAAACATATCGGAGTAACGCTTACATCAGTAAATAATACCTAAGGTAAATACGACAAATAATACGGATGTGATTGTTCAATCTTTGATCTTGAGAACGAAAACTGAATGATTTGTGTGTGAATGATTTTGAGAACGAAAACTGAATGAAGTGCCTGCTGAAAAGAAAAACAATCGCAAAATTACATAGACTACGCACAACGCACAACATGCGTACATATTACGGACCGATTCTTAAGACGGTCGAAATATTATTTTAATTATATATTTCTGTTAGGACGAGCAAATAAGAATGTAGTAAGTACTAGTATTTAGGCAAGTAAAAGTTCTTGCACAAAAGAGGTGCTATTTATAAAGAAACAACATGTTGTCAGCTGTTCATAAAGAAACAACATGTTGTCAGCGGTTTAATCAAAGAAAATTGTTTGAGAATTTTCTTTGATTAAACAGCTGACAACATGTTTTATTGCAAGCAATCAAATATGAGTGTTTTTATGAACCGCTAATTGCGTTACGAAAGTGTTATAATTGGACCTATAAATTGAATAAAAGAACATAAAATTACCACTAAGCTATGTCCTTAAAACATCAGTCTAAATTAAGTAACACAAAAGGAAATATGAAACGCGAAACCGAGGATGTCTAAAATGAAGATTACTCGTTATTTTGTATAATTAATGAACACATACTTACCACAATCAACAATCCAGTTAAGTATAGAGTTTAAATATCCAATTATTGTATGGTGAAATCACAATCCAATGATTTGATCACTGCACTAGTCAACACTTTAAAAAAGTTAATTTTGAACTGTCAGATTTGAATTTAGAATGTCAACGTATTCCGCGCGTTCGCGTTCTTAAGCCGCGTCGTGAAGCGTTAGCCGTCCGAACCACCGTGCGTCTACTTTCGACTGATTCAAGATTCTCTGATTTCTGAATCGGCGATCGCGTTGCCTTGCAAGGAATGCCGCGGCACAACTTTAAACTGCATATACTTTTTTCTCTACATGTAAGCAGTGCCGTCTTAAACAAAACTACTTTTTCTTTAAATTCTCTTTGATCTCGCAGTAACAGAAGCAAACTATATAACGTACTATTAACATTGCTACCTCTATAAGACGAATTGATTGCTTGGACCTACTTCGCAAAATCTTTCAAACTATTATGCTGGATACTGTTACTCGAATGATTATCTCGATATCCATCCGTTTAAAGTTGCTTTCCAATCTTGATTTGAGATTGCATGTGAGATGATGATATTGTAAACATTCGCTAGCAAGTTTGCCACCTCAATTTGGTACAGAGAAAATAATTTTGTGTGTACTCAATTACATTCGTCTAAAAATATATACAGCGTGTGACCTGAAAAAGGATCAATATTTCAATCAATGATTGTACAGAGTATAGGTACGTAACCTTGACCTGTTCATAGTGCTCCTAAAATTCTGTAACTGAAAGATATAGTATTCCAAAGTTATAAATCCCTTATCAATATCGCTAACACATTGTAATGAATGACAATGTCAAGTTCTATGATTGGACACATTTGTTTGGAATACATTGCCGGTTCGATTAATTTGGTTAGAAATAACCTTTTTTTCATTTTAATAAATTGAATCCATTTGGGATCGTTACTGGTTACTTAAAGGGCCATTTTTTAAATTGTTTGATATTGTATACAGATACTGACGCCTTATTTTGTTTTAATACAGTTAATTTACTGATACTTTAGAATAGATTGTAACGGCATTGCTACCATTGTACCCGTATTATTTTCGAGTTCCCGATATTTATTAATAATATGGCCTTGTAAGCCTTAATCAATAAATCACTGTTAATGACTAGAATCTGCTAGAATTCATTTAATTCGTTCATCAATCATTGTACTTAATAGACATTATCCAGAAATTCATATAATTTCGTGCAGCAATTTTTTGATGGCAAATTAAATTTTACATCAGAAATTTCTTTCCTTATGCTGCCTACTATGCACAAAGTGCATTGACTCTGACATGGAAGCGCTAGAAAGCAGGTTTTCCTACTAGGGATATAGCAGGATTTTTGTATAACCTGCCACCGTTACGGGACTAAGTGCACGCGGAACTTCTGGCAAGACACCAATAAAAAATACTCAGTAACACCGCCAACAAAAGTTATTTTCAATGATTGATGAACAATGTGACGTTTTAAAACTCTGTGAATTAATAGTTAAGCTTATAAGATGAACAAGATGGCTCGGTCGGTACGAGCGTTGGCCCGGTTCGCCAGAGGTTTTGGTTTCAAATCCTAATTGTGCAGAATTTTTGGTTTCTACTCTATAAAATATTCAAACCCATTTATAAATCTACCATCTATTTTTAAATATCTACTTAAATCTTTGCTAAACCTTTTAAATCTTTCTACATTGTAAGAAGTGCTAGTTTACCGGTAACCCGCCTTAAAGCTGTTATAAGATTTATACATCTATTTAAAACCAGTTGCAAAGAGTCTAATAAACAAGTGGCCTCCATTAAAATACATCCGCAAATCTTTATTATGAGAGAAATTTTATATTTATAACAGCGAATTATATTCATTTTTACAAAAAGATATATTTTAGCAAAAAATAAGAGAGATTTTAGGAGAAGTATTTTATAAAAGCGTACCTGTTTCAACTAGGGCAAAAATGCTTTCGAACGTAGAAAATATTCTGCAATGAAAACATCCGTTGTGCAGTCACCAGCACATCCGGTTACCCACTTTTGTTGCAAACTAGTTCTTATTACAACTGCATAAGATACCGCAGTGTTTACCTTGACGTGCTGTTGTCCGTACCTGTAAAATATTTTTCAAAGGAATGACGTGAAAAGTGAGATTTCTATTTTTGTAGATTTATAACCGCAGATAACATTGCAGAAAATGTAAAATAAGCTTACTTTGTACGTTATGTTCCCAAAGCTACAAGCTAATAAAAACAAGTTTCTTCTTAATAATTTGCTTCAAACACCCGAGCGGTTGCAGGCAACCGCATAACAATAGAATTTGCATTGTGTCTCGTTCACATACGCTTGAGGGATTAATTAATGTTTTGTTTGATTCAAAAGACTATCCATTTTATGCTTTGAACATATATTGTTTTCGATTTCTAAGCAATCGTAAATCGATTTGTATACGCGCTTACTGATTTGTATTTTTTTTTAAATGTCAAATTTCACACGGAAAAATTAAACCCTATAAACCATAGATTAAAACAACATTACAATGACTTTCACCATAATCAGCCAAAGAATGTAAGACTCAAACGGTCTAGTCAAATTTATTCCTGAAACGAAAAAAAACGTTCCCGAATTCAAATTGCACATCGGCTTATGAATACTTGTTATAAGTGTACAACAACACACTTACTTAACTGTGGGTGGACGACCTCTCATTGATTAGACTACATTCATTAGTATGGTATTGGTAACAATGATACCGGCATACTTATTTTGACCGTTTACTGAATTCTGAAACTTTAAGGCCTTAAAAGATAGATAAATAAATTGGTGACTTGAAGTGTTTTGCACAGCTTATCGATTACACATTTTTTTTATTAGTCTTGATCGTAATAAATAACTACTCATTCTATCGCTTTGGGTAGCCAGTTGGAATGGTTAATTAATTACATAATTGATTAGAAAAATATCGCTTGACCAAATTTTACTGCACCAAAGGTACCTACTCGCTGTGATATGTTATAATAAATTATTAGTGTCAAACAAGTTAAGTATCACGTAGTCAGATAGCAAGCAGTCGATTTAAGTAGTAAAGATGTACAAGTATCACATAGGACGCAGCTATATAATGTCACAAACTTTTTACGATGGACAATGGAAAATTGTCCTTCAGGGTGTTGATTCAGCACTCCATCCTTTTTGGCTACCATTTAACAATGATACATCATGTCTTAATTGAAATTATACAAACAATATTCTGCTGATTACACATGCTGGTAGAAGCTATTAATTGCCTATCCACAGCTCGCTTGCACATATTAGCGGAGTAATTGATGGTACGTCCCCTGAAGACGTTGAGCCTTGCGTAGGCGCAGACAGTTACAAAACGATGCCACTAGCACTAGTGCAAATAGAAAATAATAAATTATTAGATATATGAGTATACATATAAATACTTCACTTATTAAATATTATTTCTAGATGTTCAATAAGTGAGAATATTTGTTACAAATAATTTCATTGATAATTATCTATGTAGGAAGGTCCAACATGCCTTTCAAAATAGGTAAGTTTAGTTTATATCAATATCATAAACAAAAGTGTTATCGCAAGCCATATATATACTCACTGGAAAAAATATGATTTTTTATGTAACGATTCATGAAACTTAGAGTCTGAAACTCTGTCTAAGCACAAGTTAGTTAGTAAAATAATCCATTAACATATAATTTACAAATCAAACAAACACACTAACTAGGTTGCTTTAAACTGGTACTTATTAAAAAGTCCGTACCGTTTCAATGTCACAACAAGTACCCTCGGTTAGTGGTAATTAAACGGCACCCGCCTGCTCTACTTAGCTGCGCCCGCGCATGTCCGATCCGTTGCCACAGCGCACTCGCACGTTACTCAATACGTGAAACAGATACTGATAATTTGGTGTTCATGTACTTTGCAGCTGATTTTTTGTACAGCTGGCAGTAAAAAGAATAAAAAGAAAAGATGGCAGTGCGGGATAGCTGGAAAAATAAGGGAATTAAACGTTTAAGACCCTTTACACACTGGCGACTCGCGATGCTAACGCGCGTTAACAACGCGATGCAAAAGCTGGAAATTGAAAAAAATTATGTACTAAATTTTGGCGACTGCATCGATACTAACGCGCGACTGCATAGATGCTAAATTAAATCTGTTTATTGCGTGAGTCACGATGCTGAAGCGAGTATTCAAAATGTGCGACTGCATCGATGCTAAAAGTCCAAGTCAAAGCAAGAGTAGCTAAAAGAAGCAAACAGCGTGAGCCGAGTACCCACATAATGAATGACAAAACATAATTATTTTGTCAGCAGTTCCGACGTAAGGCATGCAATTGTACCTACTTGTGATGCGGGCAATCAGCGCATAAGAAACAGAAATGGGTTTCTTCATACAAAGGCAAGTAAATACCCCCTTCGTATATGTGGTAAGTATTTCAGTTGATTAATATGCTTTGTTTTATAATGCAAAATATAGTGATTTAATGGATTATAAATATTTTGGCAACATACGTATGTGCAATTAAAATTGCATTTGAATACTCAGACAAGACATAACACATACAAACAAAAACATAAGCACAGCTTGACGTACATATAACAGAAAACGTTTTTTAGTTGATAGGTAAACTTTTAAGCGTGTTTACTGAATTATGAAAGTAAAACTGAACGGCATTGAGCGAGCTTTTAAATAAAAATATTATTAATTTGAGTTGAGCATTGACCTTAAAAGTAAAACATAATTAATTACAAACTTGAAATGTGGGCGCAATATAAGTAATCATGTTGCATAACACCAATTACCTGCATGTGAAGCACAGAGTGACATTTCGTTTTAAGGTTTCGAAAAATCTCTACAAAATGAGACTTTAAAAATTACCAAGAACGTGAAAAGCGCTACGTTTCGAATGAACCTGTTCTGAGGTAGATGATGTAAAGTTACACTTTTAGCATTTAGCTTATTTTTTTGAGATAGTAAGCTTAACATATTTGCTATTTGATACCACCTCGTGAATTCTACTTTAGTATATTTTTCCACAACTGCCAAACCAAGAAACAAAAACTGGACAAGTGCGAGTCGGGACTCGCGCATTGAGGGTTACGTGATAATTTTAACGGAATTAGATTTTAACTGTTAATTAATTGATTTAGGGAATCCACTTTCTTCCACTTAGCCAAAATACTACAATGTTTTGTTGACAGCAAATATAACTTTGTTTTTATAGTATTTGTATGAAGGAAAAAGTTTTATTTGCGGTTGTTGAAAATGTGCTACCTATATCTCAAAAACTACTAGTTCGATCTCATTCAAACCAATTTTCGTTGAAAGTATTTGTATAGCATTATATCGTACATTTTTCAAAATCGACACTCGCTTCGTTCAAAAGTTAGAGATTTACCAATTTGGAATAGTGTAAAAAAATAATTTCAGTTTTTCTGCATGTGGGGTCTTTAAAAATGATATCGAGGTTCCTTGCAATGGAAAATGTCATAATTTTTATTTTTTGTATGAGAATCGTAAAGCGGGTTAACAAAATACACCTACCTACTAAGTTTCATCTGTGTAATACTAATAAAGTTAGAATAAATTGGGCTGTGACATACGGACGGACAGCCAGACATGCAGACAGACTTGACGAACGAATCTATAAGGGGTTTCATTCTTGCCATTCAGCTACGGACCCTGAATAACGTAGTAGCATGTGTTCAGCGTTCAAGTATGTACGATTTTCGTCAAATTATTACATAATTAACTAATTTATCAGCAACAAGCATCAGAAATGTGTACATATATAATAAGTATCACATCATCACCGTGTAGAGGAATTAAGAAGTAATCATACAAACTATACGCGCGTACTATACAACTGATCATAAAGATAAGATTATTAGCAGTTGCCTAGGTAACGAGTACTGTAATTGTTTGCCTAAAACAAAAATAACAAAAGAAAGTAATCGGAACTGCCTTCATAAATGATCATGAATAAGCAAAACATCAGTGTGACGCTTAGTTAGATGGGGGGAAACGAGAAAGTGAGCAAACATTTGTGGTCAGATAGATATTGACTGTGCAAGTAAGAAGTCGCCAGATACTTTGAAAAAAAAAACAATTGTGGTCACTAGTCAGTACTTACATCAGACAAAACTATCATTTAGTATAACTGGAAAGGAACATATTAATTTTCACAAATTACTCTAATTTTGTGTTATTATTACAAACTTGACATACAAATCACTTTTGCAGAGCATTAGTAGGTAATTAGGCAATTCGTGCCAAAAGTAATTATTAGGATATTTACGACACTTTTTCACCGGTTACCATTTCGGGTAAAAGCCGTATTGAGTATCAAAGTAAGGACAGCCTTTAATCACAAAATATGGATAGTACCTGGTACAGAAGTCAAACTACATACAAAGCGCGCTCGAGCAACGCACACATAAGACACCACTCACGGACAAGAGTTCTCGGAACATTTCGGGAAAGGTGCGAATGTGAGTGCCGCCGCTTGAGACACGCGTCTCGGAAGGTTTTTGAAAGGTGAAAATATGTTGTAAGGTGACTTCAGCTCTTTTTACACAGGCTGTTGTTTTGGTCAGCGACGAGCGATTCAGGGTGGCTATACAAACGATACTGATGCAAAAATATATAATAAAATGTTCATATATTTTTTAATGGAAAAAACCCACAAAATCAATTTATTAATGCGATACAGCGATCGAGTCAAAACTACCAACACCAGGTAGCCTCTTACTAGCTACACGTAGTATTCCGTAGATACGCACTAGCTACGCGCGAGGGTGCGAGCTTCCCCATTCGTTTTGTATTTTTTTATAATGTTGTGAAGAGGTTTTCTTTATAAAACTGGCATAAAATTCAAAGAAAATATTTATTTAGAATAAGTATAACTCATATTATCCCTGAGTTGGATGTTACTGTCCAAAACAACACTCTGTATAATTGCTCATCTTATTTTAAATTTGGCTAACATTCATACAATAAGTATGACGTAATATTAAAAGATATTTTTAAATAAGTAGATATTATGTAAGTTTCACAGTCTTTTGATAGGATTAGGTCTAAAACGGATAAGACATATAAAAATGCGTTAAGAATTAACCAAATGCAAAGGTATAATAGATTAATTTAATATTACAAAGTGTTATATTTTAAACCGACTTCAAGAATGGAGGAGGTTATCAATTTGACTGTATGTTTTTTTATCTATGTTACCTCATATCTCACTCAGTCGTTTGTCGACCGATTCGAAAAAAAAAAGGAATCAACTAGACCACCTAACCAACTAGAAGATATACCCATATCTTTTAGATGGGCCCATTTTTGCCAATTCGGGATCTGATAATAGGATCTTGGTGTAATCGAGAGAAACCCTCAAATTTTAAAGGCACATATAGTGTTTGTGGAGCTGAGCTAATGGTGGAACTCCTTAACCCTTATTGAAAATGTGCTATATCTCAAAAGCTTGGTTCGATCCCGTCTGAACCAATTTTCGTTGAAAGTGTTTGTTAAGATCTACATTATATTTTTTTTTCAAAGTTTACACTCGCTTAGTTTAGAATTTAGATGGGGGGGAAGCCCATTTTACCACTTTGGAAGGGGATAGCTATGAAACTTTTAGACTTTAGAAGAAAATGGTTTTAAGAACCTCGATGTTATTTTAAAAGACCTATCCATAGATACCCACACACATAGGTTTGACAAAAAAATTTTTTTTTGGTTTTAGTTTCATGTATGGGAGCCTTAAATGACATTATTTTTTATTTTTTGTATGTGAAATCGAAAAGCGGTTAACAGGATACATCTTCCTACTTAATTTCATAGTGTGATGCTAATAGTTACAAAATGAAACAGCTGTGACATACGGACGACAGACAGACAGACAGACAGACTTGACCAAACTATAAGGGTTCCGTTTTTTGCCATTCAGCTACGTAACACTAAAAAGTAAAAACCGACTTCAAATCGAAATACACTAAAAAGAGTTAAATAAACTTTGACCCTTGAAAGGAAGCCATTTTAGGCAAACAATTTCTTTTTGAGTCGGTGCTCTGATAGTTGATGCTTGATTTTTTCTTTTTTTATATACACATATGTCCTTGTTGCGTAAGTTTAGTTTCTTAGTTTATAATTTCGTTTCTTTATTGAATAAAATTGAGGTAATCCATGAGTTTGACTTCAGTAACTGTCTATATTTTGTGCTATAATACCCATTATCATTAATGTCAGCCAATATACGCTCCAACGACCTCGATTACCGTCATTAATTCTGTGTTACATAACCAAATTAGAATATAATAATCTTGTTCAGTTGATCGTCGGTTATTACAATCAGTGTGGGGGCTGAATTATATTATACCATATTACCTTAAACGAAATTAGAAAGCTCGTTTATCTTTGAGATGCAAATTTAATGCCTATACATTTACGTATAAGCAATTTTGGAGGGCAAATAATTGATTAAATTAAAATAAATGAGGTTTAATTAAAATAACTTAGGTATCCATTATGTACCTTACTTATACTTAAAGCACACCAAAAAATTTATTGACTCTAGATTATTACTAGAGTTCTACTTTGTGTACGCAGGTATTCAAACGTGTGGGGTACATTTGCATGAGTAGTCATAATTAAATTATTGTTTCTTCTCCGGCTGTAACAAAAAATTTACAAAAGTGTTTGCTAAAACACCGCTCACTGACGAAATAAAGTCAAACCTCAAAAATAATTTATTCAATTAAGGACACAAAATGCCACTTATGAACGTCAATGATTAGTTAATATCAATAAAATATTTCCAGT
>CAWUPE010001157.1:0-30622 GCA_963924145.1 Pyrausta purpuralis | reverse complement strand
TAATGTAGATCTTAATAAATACTTTCAACGAAAATTGGTTCGGACGGGATCGAACGAGTAGTTTTTGAAATATAGCACATTTTCAACAACCGCAAACATAACTTTGTACTTCATACAAACACTATGAAAAACAAAGTTATATTTGCAGTCAACAAAATATTGTGGTATTTTACTAAGAAGAAGTAAATAGATTCCCTAATTCAGTTAAAGTTGGCACGGGGCCCTCAGTGCGCGAGTCCGACTCGCACTTGGCCGGTTTTTTTTTTTTGAATCACTCGCGTCAAGATGGCGAGTTATTTTCGTTCGACAACGAGTTTTTTTCTATGACTTTTAATTCATCATCGAACGAAAATCACTCGCTTGCATATGGCGTGTGATTTGCGTTCGAAAACCAATTAAAAATCAATGGAAATCACGCAAAATATATACATAGGTACTCACAAAAATCAGTTATGTTTTTCAAATCACTTTTGCGTGAAATTTATACTAGTTTTCATTGGGAAATCGAACATTTCTCAATGAATTTCACACGCCATCTTGACGCAAGTGATTCAAAAATAGGGCCCCTGGCCGCTGCGCCGCGCTGACTTTATAATTATTACTATCTACGCTCATAAAGAACTATCCATTGCTTGTTTACGTATTTTGGCGGTTTGCGAAAGTGATGACTTGTCTTATTAATAAGACATAGACAGGGAAACATTTAAATGAAGATTTTTAAGAGAACTTATAAAAAGAGACTTCATTAGTAGACATAGAAATTGATTAAAATTCTGAATTATCTCTAAATTAGAATAATAACGACAAATTACATCACAGAATCTCACTGGGAACACCAAATATGACACTCATTAATCGTAACACTTAATACTAGCTATCAGCATTTTCAGAATTATTTCTGATTATATTATGTACCTGCAAAAACTGTTACTACAAGCAAAATAACCAAAATATAACAAGAAATATCGTTTTAGTTAACATTCGATTGATAAACGTTGAGTTTGCACTGAAATAAAGACTATATTGTTTCAAACTTAGCATTTATTTTTGTTCAAAAAACTGTGCGACTTCAGCGGCATCTCGAATTTGCGAACTATGTATGTATTTTCGCCTAATTTTACTTAGCGCAATAGCCGTATTCTGAAGATACAGCCAATTTTTTACTAACACTATTAAGTGATTCCATCGTTAGTACATATACGGCTGCGTGCATATACGTGATTAAAAATAATGATAAACCTCCCTGCCGTTAAGCAAAACCACAAAACCGTGTAAATATGAGGTATGCGATATTATCTTAGTGGGTTTAAGGTGACATCTGGTGAGATAGAGATTTTGTTAAGCTATCGGATGCAACATAAATCAGAAAAGTGACTTTTTTTGAGATACCACAATTTTGCTTAGAAGGGCAGTAAAGTATTTTTTCTCCAATACAATTTCTTTCAGCACCACTGTCATCGTTTCTATCATTGGAACTTACTCGGTAATTTCAGTTGTCTCTTACGTTATAATTCATTTACCTAGGTAATTTCCATTTTGTGCTCAACTAAAAGCTGTTAAAACTAAATGTTAATATTTCAGTTACTCAGAAATTATGTGAAACATAATGTTGACAAATAACGTGCTTTGATAAAATTTATCATCCGCAAAAGACTCAGAGTTAATAGCATTGTCACGTCTTAAATCAAACAATGTGTCGCTCCCATTAATTAAGCCGGCAGTAATATAATTATCGCAGCGATTAGCTTATTCCGTTCATAGCATCTGTCGGACGAGCAGGCCCAGATGTTTCTAGGAGTGATTGATGGCATCCGAGTTGTTGAAATGGGTAGCCCATTCAACTTTTCGATCCCAGTGATATTTATAGATACCTGCTTAGGTCTATACTATACCTGGTGTCGTACCTACTAGCTACAGCTGAACCGTACAACAAACTATGGCACAGTTAGTTAATGTTAGTTTTACAATCATTTCAAGTGAGAATCGTCATTCAAAGTGACGCCGCCCCATGCCAATCACCCATCAGACATCATTCACAAAAATCCCTGACTTAAATGTTTATTTTTAACTTTACTTTCAGAATCCTGTCTTCAAAGATTGCGAACCAGCGTTCTTAAGGCAGTTGGTAGGGTGTCTACATCTCTATACATACAATGAAGGTATGATTTATTTCAATGATTAATTAATGCTAACAGCTTTCTCTCCTAGGTGTTCAACTGGTCATTCATCACCTCTTTCTTTTAACGGAGGTACTACTCTCCACTTTGAACATTTAAGGCAGTAGGTAATTTTTATGCAAATGTGTAAGTATAACGTGTATTTGTAGACCGATACAAAGTAACCGAAACAGCGAACAATCTGTGTCATCATTATTCGCACAAGATTCGAATTCTACCTCTACATTACGAAACACAAAAGTTAAACCGCATATGTAAACTTTCATGCATCTGGCATCTATAATAACAATGTTATTCAGCGTTCCTCACTGTCAGCTGTTAACGGACCGTGATGGGTTGTCAGCGCTAAATGGGTCGCGACGCACTGATATTCGTCTCATTAAAATTAAGAGTTTGGGAGGCAGAATAGAACAGACTTATGTTTTGATTTAAATTTGGAGATGGTTTTTTTATAGCGGTGTGGCTTTGAAAACATCTATTTTGGAATACTCGTAATACTATGGTTTCTGGATTCTTGATTTTTTTCAGCTGTGAACGTAAACGTAGAAAAGTTGTTAGGGTATCTTAAAAATACATAGATTTAGGATAAGTATCCAAAGTAGCCATTTGCTCAGCTCGATTAAAAATGTTTGTGGTTTGAATAATAATTGAATGCTTCTCCTGTCTCCAGGTATGTACGTGGTGAAAGAGTCAGAGATTACGGACTCCATGTACGTAATCCACGTCGGGTGGGTGCTGGAGACCAGCACGCTCACCGGGGACCGAAAGCAGTATACATCCTCAGAGTGCTTTGGCGTGGTAAGTAGACATCAACTTTAGTTTTAAATAAACAATTAACATTATTGTCTATTCTAACTTGACACGTGTAAATTGTTGTTGAACATATGTGTAACTCAATTCTACTGCAATGTATCCTATCTTTCAGGAGCATGGACTCGTTTACAACAACCCATACGTATACTCCTACAAAACGGTGACCAAGGCACAAGTTTTAACCCTTAACCTTCATGATTGGAGCATCTGTTAAAGCATTTTCCCAAAAGTAAATTATCAATGACAAGACGTTTTTACCAATACATTCAAAATGATAACGACTCACCACCCCAAGGAAACAGCCCTTTATTTAAGAGAGAAGAAAAACGTGATAGCCCGCCTAGAAGATTCACGACTTCGCAGCCGCCTACACCACCGGATCAGCCTTTGCCATCACAAGGCGGGACGTCACTCTCAGATGCTGCTTCTCTGCCATCGAGTGGGTCTTCACCCCCGCAACCTCCGTCCTTACCGTCAGCATCATCCCCAGCAGCCCATAAGTCTGCATCCTTGACAGATCCCACAACTTCTGCAACTATCAAGAAAACTCCTGTCGTCTCACCACGACCGTCCATTTCGAATATATCTGGTCCAAATGCTACGGCTAGTCAAACTACTGGTGAAATACCAACAGATGCAGTAAAAACAAGTCTGCCGCAAAGGACAATGGCGAGAACAAGTCTCAAATCTGATCGCTCTGATAAATCTATAGAAAAAACTTCATCTAGTAGACCCTCATTAGAATCCTTCGATCGTAAAAAATCGCATCATGCGCATACAGATAAAGGAGTATCTGAGATAGTGTCGCTTAATACTACGCACTCAGGGTCAGAAGTATTTGAATTGAAACCTCGAGAAGTTCAGAACTCTGTAACATTTATATCAACTATTATAGATCCCGATGCGTTGGCGGTTGTTCCTTACGATCGCAAATCTAAAGCCTCCTCGTCGAAATATGTTCATGGTGGGGATAATTCTGTTCTGTCCGTCAATAAAGATGATGAAATTACTGTAAAAAAAGTTGAATTTAGTGGTTATTTAGATAATGAGGCTACTACTAGTAAAAAAATTGACGTTTCTAGTGAGAAAACAGGAAATGATTATGATGGTAGAAAGGAAAAATCTAGAGGTAAAACCGGAAAAACTGCTGTTGATAGAAAAACAAATGTTCCTTTTATTCATGATGATACTATTGGCAGTAATCATGAGATAAGTGCTAAAAAAGATTATGTTAATGAAAAAATAAAGGATGATTCTATTGGAGGAAAAGAACAAGTTGAAGGTGGTGTTAAAAGCAAAAAGGACAAACCTGACGTCGCTGAAAACCATGATGAGTCTGATGAAGAAGGATCTAGTGATAAAAACAAAAACGCTTAAATAGGTATTACCTTTGATTTATATAGTTGTTTTGTTTGTCATGATGTGACAGGTGTTAGTAACGTCACACATTTTTTTTTTCAAAAGAGTGTAACTTTTGAAGTTATTAAAATGTTTATTATAGCACAGCAGTTTAATTAATTAAATAATTTTGTGCCAAAGTTTTCTACAAACGTTACTGTCTGTTTCAAGGGCTTGAAATTATAGAATTGATTTTGATTACAAACAAATCCCTACTAATTATCATCAAACGTTCGCCTCGGTAAATGCTAATCCAACAATTTGTCCGCAATCAATCTTAGAGCAGATTCAATGCGTCACCAGCATATCTCATTCACAGATAGGGTTATCTGTGCATTCATCAATGTATTTATTTGGCGCACATCCAGAAGTACAACTATTCCCAGTATCCCTCATCTCCAGTAACCACGACGGATTTAACAAGCTCGCTATTCATATCACTCAAATCCTATATTAGACCCATGCCGATGCATCAATGTATTCGTGCCAAATGCTCTCGAAAGTAGACAGGAAGAAAAATGAAGGAAATCTTCAAATCCGAATGTATTCGGAATTTTCTGAACCCTACCAACTGCTATTTCTGTTTCTTAAATTTTCTTATTTTCTCCCTCTTAATTGTTTATAAATTAAATTAATTGTTATTTAATTGCGGTGCTTTAAATAAAATTGTTTGTAAACTAAAGTGGGACCGAGCAACGTAGAGATTCAGAAATAATTACCACGGGCTTTAATAAAAACTTTATTAAAAACGCTTAATAATCTTAACAACGATAAATTCTTATTAGAGATTATCAGCACCAAACAGCAAAATATTTACCATTGGTCAACCTCGCTGGTGGTAACGACATTCTTTTACTTTGTCTTTCACTTACATTTTTAATTAAGAAGAGTTTTAATTGGAATGCCCAGCACTGTTTCATAAAAAATTGTTTAATGTCGTTTTTTGTGTTTACGATAAGTTGTTCGCCGGTCTCCAGTAAGAGTCAGGTCTGGTCTTAGTTTATTTAAATGCTTGGGTTTATTACATGGCTTACTTATTAATATCTTAGCTACTAACGTTACGGTTTCTTAAGTTTAATGTTTTTTGTGGCATTGTGTCTGGCCGCCTCCCACTTGATCACATAGTTAAGGTGGTCTCTCCAGCCATGTCTGTAACAAACAAAAGAAAACTTCAATAAAAACACTTCGCTTGAGTTAGTTATAAGGCTAAAAATACTTATACAGAACAGGACATAGTTTAGACAAGGGAATCATCATCATCATCATCATCATCATTTTCAGCCAAAGGACGTCCACTGCTGAACATAGGCCTCTCCCACGGCTTTCCACAGCGACCAGTTGTGAGCTGTCTATCCATTTTAATCCTGCGATCTTTACAAGGTCGTCAGTCCATCTTGTCGTGAACGTCCCATGCTGCGCTTTTAGTCGAAAGGTCTCCTATCTAGAACTTTTCTGCCCCAACGGCCAGTGTTTTGCGCTATGTGACTATGGGCCCTGCCCACTGCCACTTGAGCTTACTGATTCGTAGGGATATGTTCGTTACCTTAGTTCTTCTACGTATCTCCTCGTTTCTGATTCGATCTCGTAGAGAAACACCGAGCATAGACCACTCCATCGCTCGTTGTGTGATTTTGAGCTTTTTTATGAGGCCCATGATATATTTATATTATATTTAATATTTGAAAATACTTGGGTTACACAAGATTTTCTTATGATATTTCCTCTGAAAGATGTTGTTTACCTACTTGGGTGATAGAGAACATGACAATAAATTTGAATTATTTAGACCTACGTACTATTATGATATGTATACTTGGTGATTAATGTAAAAAAAATGGTCTCAACAATGCCACCATTGTTGAGACCATTTCTTTTACATAGAAAAGTTCGCTAAAAAAGTAATTTAAACTTTAAATCTGAAATTGTGTAACCGCCAATGTCACAAAAATAATAAAAACCATCGCCAACTATTTACAGCGGCGTAAAGTCCGGAAACATCATGAAAATTGACGTCAATCTGCATTCCTGGCTAATTTATATTTGTGAGAACGTGAAAATAACAGAAAAATGTTTATGATTCGCGGTGTCGCAATAATACTTATTTACGAGTTGGTTCGTGGCGGCCGGAGGAACATCATCGGCTATATGTTGTGGGTATGAAGCGAAGAAATAGACGTTTTCAGTATTTATGATTAATATCGCTATATAAAACGAGAGAAGAATAAAGTTATTTTAAATGAAATGGTCCATCGCAACATAACTATCTAAAAGATGTAACGGTATTAAGGGGCTACCCGGATTTTTTGCGCGCTCACTAGCGCCACTTTAGTAGAAAAATCATAACTCATTAAATTCCAATCAAAAATCTGGTAGATACGATTGTAGTACAGGTTCTATAGTTTATTTAGTACGTTTAAATTGTTTCTAAAGTAGTTTACTGCAGTTAGAGTTAGAAAAACTGCTAAATATGGCCACTTTTAGCATTTTTGCTAACTGTAACTGCAGATAACTCTGTTTAATTGAACTTAAACATTGTGTCTAAACCACATAATCAGAGCTACAATCGTATCTACCAGATTTTGATTGGTCTTTTATTTACCGAGTTATGATTTTTCTAGTAAAGTGGCGCTAGTGTGCGCGGTAAAAATCCGGGTAGCGCCTTAATTTATGAAATCATTCATTCAATAAATAAGAATCAGAGTTGTTCCAAAAATAAGTGATTGTACAATTACCACAAATGGCTCAATGCATATATATATTTATCATTGCATTTTTAAGTTATAATTTTAGGAATGCACTTATAATTTTAGGATAACGTGATATTTTACTAAGAGCTGTACCTACATTAGTCATTCTATTGATTTGTTATAATTCCGAGCAATGCAAATGTCATATCGTTACTAAAAATAAACCTAACACCATGGTTATTTATTATGTAAGTTTATTGGACTTTTCAAAATAGGTACCTACACACTACAAGGTTTTCGTTTAATTCGCTCTTCTTAAAAATCAAAGAGACTTAAATTTTACAGCACGTACACAAACATGGATTTGCCTGGCTTCTAAAACGCAATGAACATCAAAAACGCTTCGAAAATCAAAACAGCTTTTTGTCCAGTTACTTTGGTTTTTCGTAAGACATTTATTTGTTTTTTCAGCCAGTATTTTCACACCTATCAGCCCCGTCTGAAAATGTACGTGATTTATTTGAGCTGTCAACGTCAATTTTCGAGAATTCGTCAGAAATTGATGTGCAAGCGACACGCCAGTTTTTACTTTGCGTTATTATATAAAACATAATACTTATTTTTCTGCTTCTTATTTGGGACGGGCCCAAATGAGTGGGTTTAAATACCAACGCCTAAATTTAGCTGAAGAAAGCGTAATGTTCGTTGATATACGGCTAATGATAACATGATGTCTCGAATCGAATTCACGGAGTCGCTGAAATTCCTGAAGCACGACGCGTGTCGGTATAATTATCTCATTAAACTCATCACATCCGATTCATGGTGCACCATTAAAACAACAGTGATACCAATCACTTAAGTTTAACTGTGGTAACAAGAATATTTTGTTTTAATGTCGTTTATTATTAGTAGTGATTATTATTTTTAAGAAGGTGAAAAAGTGAATCAAATTTTGAAATATAAATAGGTACGCTTTTGCTCAGGTAAAGCCACGGAAAATAGTACATATTTAAACTTATTTTTTTTAAATATTTATTCAGGAAAACAAGTAATTACATTAAAGGTATGACAACGAAATAAAACATCTCGATTATCAAAATATTTGCAACTTTTCACGAGTCCGTTAAATTATCTTCGTAGCATCGGATCATACTGCTACAGGCCACGACTACGTTTTTTTTTGTTTCGTAGCAAATCTTGTAGAAGGAAGTCATTCATCTTTTTCCGTCAACTGCAGTACATACAACTTTGGAATAGTAACTATTTTTGCTTTGAATGATCAGACACCCTATTTTTGAATCAGTCGCCTCAATATGGCTTGTGGTCTTTATTAATTAATGTTTTATTTTCGAATAAAAACCTGATATAATCCACACAAGAGTGATTTGAAATAGTAGATTGTTACACAAGGGGAGAATGTGACGCATCTCACTCCGTTCTAGCGCTAAAAAAAATGTCAAAGACCAACAAAATGTGACAATTTAAACTGAAAAAAAGTGTCACTATGTATGGCAGGCAACCGAATATTATATTTGTAGACTCTAAATTGTTAAAAATTAGACCAATTGTAAATTTTTACAATCGTTGACCATAATAAACACTTTTAATGTTTAACTAATCTTAAAAAATGGGGAAAGCGTTTTTATTTTATTAATATGGAATGACTTAAATATCTTTAACTCCGTGTCTAATCGTAGCAATTAAAACTAAATAACTTTCCACCCTAGTATTTTCCACCCGTCTATCTTCACATGAAAGTTCAAATTTTCCGAACAGAAGAAATGAAAAAAGAATTTGACAAGTAGTCATGTCAATATTTCAAGTGATTTTCGTTGATGTTTTATTGATTTTCCAATGAAAATCAAAATATTGACGCGAGTGATGCATAGATAGAGCTCTTAGATATTTTCAGCTTCACATTTTCAGCATGCGCGTTCAATTTCATTGACAAACTGGTCTATTTTAGAATTCTCTGAAACTAGTTTTACTTTCGGTGACTATGTCACTTTGATTCATTAAACGGGTTTCGATGTGTCACTGGATCGCAGCAGCAGGACAGAAATGTTTATTTACTGTTTTGCGCATGAAGAAAGGTACCCGTAATAACTATTAAAATTATATTTTTTTGGATTAAGGTAGCTTTTTTAAAATATTGGACACCAATCATTGCTCTGATCCCAAAGTAAGTAGCTAATGTACTTGTGTTATGGAAATCTGACACCACGGTGGTATCACATCACCCAGACCCGAGACCCTACCGGGAATCGAACCCGGGACCTTGGAGCGACGACGCCTTGAAACCCAGCAGCGTACATAGCCACTACACCACGGAGGTCGTAAAGTTTGCCTCATGCATGACTTCGAAGTCTGTTTGGTTTTGTTAAACGTAATACTATCAGTCCACCGATTATAATCGAATTGCTGAAATAAGAATGACAGTTAAAACTATGTCCTTTTAACTGTCGTTTTAAAAAACTTAACATTGGATTATGTTTGGCTCAAAAATAACTTCTCTATGCATTCAAAAATCTAGTTTCGGTCTTGTTTCTTGATCAATGTGTCTTTGATCTCTAGATAAATACAAACAGACTGCTGTTCGCTTTGTGCTGTGACTTGTTTTATGACCTCTCTTCTCATTGGCAAAGGCGCAATTTATAATCATCACAAACAAATCGTGTTTTGGCATTGTTGGTCGATGTATTTCATGACCGTTTGATTGGGCTTTGGTGCAATCAAATTCGCCAATGTTTATAACTTTTGATGAGATGGAGCTTTTATTTTTAGATGGCTTTAAAATTTTGCTTTTATAATATTTCTAAATAATGTACATATATCGTCTGAATGCAATTTAGTAGCGTTCCAGATTGAAAATGTATCGATGACAGATTTTAAAGTTCTGAAACTTCAGTTTTGAAAATACACACCTTTAAATCACACTCCTGTTTAAAGTTTTTCGTAAAATAATGCATTTTCAGTTCACTTATTTCCGGAGTATAATTAAATCACTCGACTCAAAACTTGATTGGGTTGTCCTGTTTTTGATTTAATTAATTATTGGATTTTTATTTGATAACAACTAACTAGTTGCCAACCTTAGATTTAATCTAACCAATTATGCCATGATGCCACATTAAAAAAAAAACAATTTATTCTAAAATTGTGCGTAGTTAAGTAATTATCTAATGCAAAATGAGTCGGACTGCATCTTATTTTGTGGCGGAAATCCTCAGGATTCAAGTTACGAAAAGTAAATTTCTATATTTTTTCTAAAAAATATTGTTTAGTGACAATATTCAATGCTTGTGAATTGGATCGCAAAAAGCTATTTTATGTTGTTGTTTCTAATAACGGCGAGTTGCTATTTAAATCTTTCATCTCAATTGTTTTGGTAAGTGGATTCGGCACCCATATTTATTATTCTAACGCTCTCACGCAGTTAGATATGCAATATTAAGCAATCGCAGGTAATTCTTTACTTTGTTGTTAGCAATGTTTGACAGAGTCTGAAAAAATACTAGTGTACCAGAAAGATAAGTGTTTTAAAAATGTTTTACATTTAGAAGTGTTATCAGGAAGCTATTTTTTGTTTATTATAAGGATACTTTTGTTGAGGAAGGTGTGTTGGAATTTATTTAGCGCTTTTTGGATTAGATATACCACAAAAGTTGAATCACCGTTGGTTACACGAGGATGTCACAAAGTAAGTGATGGGTGTTTGATAAAGGCCCAAATAGCTGCCAAAAGAAAAGCACAATTCGCACCGTCACTCACTCGAGAAACACAGTCCTCAGAACAACCCCGAATAGAGGAGCCAGAGACTGGCCAGCAGCAGCACCAAGATGAGGTATGTGGCGATCAGGTTAGTGGTCTCGTGGTTCGGCATGGCTGCACGCACTGGACAAGGCGCTCCAGCGAACTGAGCCTGCGCACACGCGCCTCCAGATTCGTTTATAGAACGAGCAATAATAGCTTGTTATAGTGATAGCTGTCATCAGCGGTCGAGGTTTACGACGGTGACGTTGGGGTGAGCGGGAAAAAGTTGTGTAAATGTGGCGGTTGCCAATGCTCCAGGATTTCCTGGGCTGGGTTTCGTTTGCGGGAGAGTTATCGAACTATGTACGTATGCTCTGATTCTGGCCTAGAATAGATTGTAGACACTCATTCCTAGAGTAGGTAGTCAAATGTTCGTGTAAGTTTATTTTTTAAGTACTCTATAGCAAAAAAAGATTTTCATATATGAGCAGGAATCTTCAGCATTCTCTACGCCGAAACAATACTTTGAAATTTCGTTTACTTGAAGTTATTATTTACACGCTGAAGACATAGCGGTAAAATAAAACACCTTAGAAACTCTATTTTCTGAGGAATTTCCAAAGCTATTTTTGTGTTAAACTAACCTGCTTTTAAAGCTAAGTATACATGGGGCACATTCGAATCGGCAATGATTGTTTTATAAATATTTTACCACTCAAGGTCCACTAATTGGTGATGAAAGAACATAATTCTTATATATTATCATCTTTCCCGGAGTTAAGATTTTTTTATTAGATATTATTTGAAAATGTTTACTCTATTTTATTTCTGATTATTATTTTACCGATTTTTTGCATTGAAATGTCTATAATTAATTTAGAATTCTATTGATTTGTACTTAAACTGGGATTTCATTATTTTGTTCAAAATTTGTATTATTTTGGTCCATTCTTTTTGATTTGTGTTTTTCACTACTTATTAATAGACTGGTAAAATTAGTGTCATTATTGTAGAGGGAATTTCTAAGAACACGATTTTTATCGTCGTAACTTTATTTGCAATCGTTAGGAAGTTAACGTCCCTATCTACTAAAAGTCCCAGCTCGTACTCCTTGAGTCGGGAGGACCTTTAAAAAACCTAAAAAATTACTTTGAACCCTCCCCGCTTATTTTTTAGGCTTTTTGATAAATTATCGCATACTATGCGTTTTAGCGACATGAGATCACAAATCTACAAAATGAAAGCTGATAATTTTTTTTACAATTTTAACTCATTGAAATTTGAAACCGTCTTCAAAAACCGGCCAAGTGCAAGTTGGACTCGCACACTAAGGGTTCCGTGCCAACTTTAACTGAATAAGTGAACCACTTACTTTCACTTAGCCAAAACCACAATATTTTGTTGACAGCAAACATAACTTTGTTTTTCATAGTATTTGTATAAATAACAAAGTATTGTTTGCGGTTATTGGAAATGTGCTCTATCTCAAAAACTACGGTTCGATCTCGTTCCAACCAATTTTCGTTGAAAGTTTTTGTCAAGATCTACATTACTTAAATTTTACAAAATTTACACTCGCTTAGTTTAAAAGTTAGGTGGGGGGGCATTTTACCACTTTGCAAAGACTTCTCTCAAACGTTAGACTTTAGTGCCAGTGGTTTGAGGAACCTCGACATCATTTTAAAAGACCTATATACTGACACTACACGTATAGGTTCGACAAAAAAATTTTTTTAGGTTTTAGTTTCATGTATGGGAACCCCCCCCCCCCCCCCCCCCCCTTAAATATCATTAGTTTCTTACACTTGGCCGTCGGTTCAAAACTGGACTGAGTAAAACTTGCAGCAAATGGACAGCAAACTTGCAGAAGGTCTCATGTCGCTTGGACGCATAGTTTCCGATATATATGCGAAAAAACTTAAAAAAATACCTACAAACCCTCCTCCTCCTTCCGGCTCTAGAGGTATGGCCTGTGACTTTTGATAGGTTAACATATCCAAAGTTCCAGGCCGTACTAGTCCAAACAAAGTTACGAAGTCCAAAATCGTGTTCCTTGTAGGTATAATTTTCTCTACAATGTTCACTTCCCTGAGCTATTATCTATTTTAGCCTACCCTGAAGATTTTTACAAATGTTAATTAAATTATTAAGTCAGAATGTTAACTTCTGGGATCAAATTTTTTGTTTAAGTAACTTGCGCATATTGCAAATATAGGATCGAATACGCGTAATTGAGCAACCAACAGAAACTGTTTGTCAAGATCATGATAGTTTAGAGGTATATTTCGGTGATTTATCTGAGTCTCGTAATTAAATTTATAGAAATGAAAGAACATTTTCTTGGTAGTATTACTTCGTTATACTGTAAAGTAATTTTCACAAAAACATAACAAGACAAGCAACAAGAAGTCGTCTATGCTTACAATCACATCGAATATTACACTTTCTCTACAACATCGAACTTACATCGCAGTCAGAAGACAATCGAGTACAGTAACCAGAGGAAAAACAGCAGAATAACGAGGATCATGTAAGTGGCAGCCAAGTTGACGGTCTCCGCGTTGATCGGCATGGTGGCCGCACAGCACTGATGCCAGCACCGCGCGGTCCGACGAACGCGAGTGTAGGCGCACAGGGACCAACTCTGCCATGAAACTGTATGGAATTCTCTCCAGAGATTCCAAAGATGTTTTCTTTATCGAGTAAAGAAAAAAGGTTGCGAATAACGATGGATGCGACGGTGTTCTAAATTTGAAATGTTTTCCTGAATTGGACGTGGCTATTAATATGTGCTATCAGTAACAATCATTTGGTTTGGTGGTTTACTTCTTCAATAGTGTAAGTGGAAAAAAAAAACGATTTGTTTTTGGTACAAAGTATCGTGCATATTCGCAGTGATTACGGTTAAAAGAAGATGAATAAAACTTCTTGTTTTTGATCTCGCGCGAAAACTGTTTATCACTTCAAAGAAAAATAAAATTTGAAACTATTTGATGGAGACAATCATTTATTTTCTAGAGACGTCTTATATTATTTTGATCTCTTGTACGAGGACGCTCGTAAATCCACAATTCAGCGCAGTTGCCGGTTTTATGAGAGTTTATTTTGCACTAAGTATTTAACCACTTTTATATTATTTTGTATCATCCACACACACACTTGAAATTACGGAAAAAAAATATCTCAAAATTCCATGCGAAATCCTTAATTAATGGTAACTCACTCTTTATCCTAAAATGCTGAATACAGCAGCCACAAGGAGACTAGCAGCAGAAGAAGAATGAAGTAGGTGGCCACCAGGTTAGTGCCTTCCGAAGTCATCTTGGAGCAGTCTTCGTGTTCACAACCGAATAGCAACTGAGGCGGTCGAGGATAACAAAGCTTGATATACGCAATCCGCTTCAACGTGAAGTTTGTCAGTCTGTGACGCCCTGTGATTAATTATTGTCGCGAAACTCTGGCGACGTTTTCGGATATTCACTATTTTCTATTTCTATTATTTGCCGCGTTGAGGCGATTTGGGCTCGTCTGCTGACTGATGGTTTGCTATTTCGGTTTGTTTTGTAGAAAAGTATGCGGGTATTTATAGAACAGTCCTAATAACCGTAGTATTAACGGATATGCTGGCTTCTATAAAAAAAAACTGATTCAGTACTGGAATTCTCCAGTAGTTTTTTTTTACATTCCCAAGTGCGGCTCTGGACTCGATCCACGTTTTTGGAGTTATGATAACCCGAGCTATTTCCGACTGGAGTGTTATACTCAACAGCTGGAGTAACGCAACAGTCTCTGTACATTCGGACCAAAGAGCTTAATCATTTTGAAGCATGCATGAACATTCCTGGACGTACGATATTAATATTTTTATAATTCAAATACGAATCAATACTTGTTTTTAGTACTTTATTTTAGAACATGCATTAGTCGTGGGATGCGAATTCCTATTCCATCCTTCTTGTAATATGTATGTTTCTCGTAATAAATCTGAGAAAAAAAGTAAGTACCTACCTAATTAGGATAATCCATTCTTGGCAACTAGTTTTACAATTAGCTCTTGTGTACTTTACATACCTACTAAATAAAAATGCGTTTTGTTTTTTGCTAACAACACGCTAAGGGCAGTGACACTTCTTTTAAACAAAACAAAAGAGTGACATTAAAAAGAATTTAATTGGAATGGAATGCTATTTACCAGCTGCCAGCATTATTTTAAAGACGATTTAGTTGGTGCGTAATACAATGAGTTTACTAATTGTCTTTCATTCAACCTAACCTCATATATAAGTGCTAGCGGTCCTCCGCGACTTCGTCTGCACGTTTCAAGTTTGCTTCCTCCCCTCTCGTTGCAGCGTGATGTTTTATAGCCTTAACCCTTTCTCGATAAATAAGCTATCCAATAAAAACAGAAGTTTTCAAATCAGTCCAGTAGTTCCTGAGATTAGCGCGATCAAATAAACTTTTCAGATTTATTAATATCAATATAGGTAGATGTGGTAGGTTACGTAAGCTACTACCCTAGTACGGCTTTTTGAAACAACTGGTAAGGGTGGAAAACATAAAAGTTAAAGCTTTATATGTATTAGAAAGACTGCTAATTATAGCCGAAATAGTAACTGATTTTCTAGACATCAATAATATTACTTACCAAATTTATGCAATAGGTAATAAGTAAATGAAGAAAATACAAAGCTAGAAGGAAAATGAATTTATTCGACCATAAAATAATTAACATTAAACGTTGTGTCAAATTAATTAATGGAGTATAAGACTAAATTACTAAAATTAGGTTAATGAATTGATATCGGAGAACATCAACATCTTGAAATGGATTCATAGCTCATTTTTGGGGAGCTTTTGAGTTATTAGTTAAGTCGGTAGACTTCAAAAAAGGAGGTAATAAATTCAATGTATGTGATATCGTTAGAATTTGATAATATTTGAGTAGGTATGTTGATCTATTAAGACTTAAACATATGCATGCATAATTTCGTATGTGTATGTATGTTTATATGTTTGCCCACGGCTCTCGCAAAAACGAGAAGTTATAGCGAGAAAATTATTTTTTAGGGTATATTTCAACTTAGGGTAGATAGATAGATAACTCTTTATTGCACATACATTGATTAACAAATTCGTTTTAAGGAAATGTACAATTTAGGCGGTCTTATTCGCTATAAGCGATCTCTTCCTGACAACCTTTGGATAAAGAAATTATAAGGATATAGTGTAAGTTTTATCAAGTAGATCGGTTTTAGAGATATGTGTAATATGTAAAAAACATGGATTAAGAAAATAAGAATACAAACCATCTTCAAATAACTAATAACAAAGCCCAAAATAGTCGTTGCATGATTTCAAACTTTTGTTCATCAATAGTCCACGCAATATTATGCACCGACTCCAAATGAATTTGTTTCTCCTAAACAGAGAGCAAATGTGTTTTTTGAGCTTTTTAGTCAGTTTTTTTGAAGGCGGTTTTATTATTTAATATTTTTTTAATCTTCTCTTTTCTTTTCTTTGAGTAATTATAGATATTGCGCCTTTTTTATTTGAACGAAGCCGCATGCAAATCTCAAATATTGCATAAATATAATTAAGTAGGTATAGTCTGTCAATCTAAAGGCCATTTGCTCCTCCATCAATCGTAAAATACAACGTCAAGTGTTTTAATGCGCTTGCTCCCGAAATACTTCAAAGTGGCTCCTACGCGTTCAATGATTTCAAAACCTAATGCCTCTTGTCGCAAAAAAGCATTGCAAGCAATTGTTCCTAAAGTTTTTGCGGTGTATAAGTACCTGTCTAAGGTATGTCTGTCGAATTACGCCTATCTAAAGTTTAAGCTTACTCGTCTTTGTAATTATGAAGATAATAAATAAAAAGGCATGTGTTTCAATAGTTTGTTTAATGCTTGATTGAAGAAACATTAATAAATAAGTATTTTTTTCAAAACAAAAACAATAAAATTTAAACTTTAACATGGTGCGTTTGGCAGAATTAAACTACTTCGGTTTAATTTCGCCTACTTCACTTTTTCTGAGATCTTTTCTTACTTAATCTTAATCTAAGTTTTTATTAACCACAAAGAGAATCAGACATAATAGTACTTTCAATAATCACTCTATAAATTTTACACATATTTTTTTTCACAGTTTTATCTCAGTTTAAGTGAAATATTAAATAACTAAGTTATTAACATTAACCCGTATAATTTAACCATGGCACATGATAGAAGATCAATAAAACTATCTTGGAATATACATTTTGAATAAAAAAAATATTAACATAAAAAAATTAAGGTAGGCGTTATTTAACCCAGTCGGGGTAGTTACGCCTATTGAATGTCTTATGTTTGATACTATAATATGACTATCAGCGAACAGGAATATGCTCGTGGAAGACACCTAGTATTATTTCCAGTCACAGCCACCAAGACAATTATTCTCTTCCAAGTCATTCTTGGTCAGCCCTACGCTCTCCTCGTGGTACCATTTTGGTCCATTTACGCATGGTCTCATGTCAGCAATGCGATCCTCATGACAAATGTAGCAGTACCAGTTTTCTCTTTCATTCTCTTTACCTTTTTTGTACTTTTTTCGTCTTTCTCCCTATTTTTGGTTCTCCTGACATGTCCTTCTAAGTCACTTTGTTTCCATGCATTACGTTTTTTTTTCAGACATATTGGGAACCTTTAAGTAACATAACATACAAGAAAAATATATGTAGCAAATAAAATGTATCGCAGTCGTCACTAGGGGGGAAATAAAGATTCGAACGTTACCTCACACAAACAAGACGGATCAGCCGTTAAGAAGTGATTGTGGAACAAAGAAACTCACATACATACTCACATATGTATACTTGAATTTTTTGGTAGTCGTGTAAAAATGTGGGTAAATTTCACATTATTTGTCCTCAAAATTATTATATGGTATTACTAAAGTTATTAAATTTACGCTGAAAGACAGGGTAGCCCCATACACAATGTTAACTACGCCTATGTGTGAGGTAAATCCGCCTACGATAGCGTTTGGCGTGGGTAAATACGCCTAGGCGTAATTATCTGTCGTTCCCAGTTTTAAGAAATGTTATAATAAAATTAAATCTAGCCATTTATTATGGTTAACAAGCTAAATATGGGTTAACAAATAGTTATTTTAAATAGTGAATGCAAAATTTTAGGAAAAAATGTACGAAAAGAATAAAATCTTAGCGGAAACTATCCGTTGTTCGCTGACAAAAATTGCACAATAGCCACTCGCGCCGAAAGTCGCTCCACTACTAGATCGCGGTATGTGCGGGGTCACGGGCGAGGTGCGCAAGCGCTACGAGACATAATCACCTTTATGCGTGGGATATAAGATTTGTTTATACGATACATTTAACAAGGAGTTTTGAGCTTAGGCGTAATTAGCTTATAGGCGTAATTCGACAGACATACCTTACTTACCTACAGGTATCTACATAATTTAAATAAGCGCAAAAACATTTCTTTTATTTTAATAACATTTAAGATTTTTTGGACATTTTGGTTTTCTTATTATTAAATTTTACTCGCTAAATTTGTGCCTCATCGAAATGTGAAATACACTACTTAACGCCCTGGATTAATAATCTAATAGTATTTAATGTATAAATATTGCTCGTTTTTAAGTGTCGTAAGTTTAAATTCACCTAACTTCTTTGGTGAAATTGTCTGTTTGTGCATTTGAAAACAGATACATAATAGCTTAGCTTAACCTAATTTTCTAAGCATATACTTACACGTTATTACACAAAAAATATAGGCCCCTCTTTTTGTGCAGTCAATGTAAAATGGCCGCGGCGCCGCTTCAGCGTATAGCTGTCGCACTTGCACAAACTTATTTTTGAATATTATGTGTCTACTCGTGCTGCGTTGCTGGAATAAATCCAATGAATTCTTTTGAGTTCAAAACTCTTATTTTATGCGAATGTGAAGGAACGCGTAGGAATTCCTGTGCTACTGAAAAATAAGTTATTTATATATTGTCTACCTTACTACCTGTACTTGCTAGACTATTAACGAATCCAACTTTATAATACACATAGGACTTGTTGAAGTTTAAAATAAACATTTAAATGCGTCAGAGAACACTCTAATTGCTATTTGTTTCAAAGTAAAGAGCTTTCTTCCTTGGTTTACAATTTAGAGTCTAATGTTTCCTACCATAGAATGCAGTAGCTTTCCGGTGGACTACGGTAGACTTCGAAATCCCTTCATATGATGCGGTAAGTAAATGTTATTGAATCTGAATTCGAAATAAATCATGGTCATTTATAATAAATTAGTGACTATTTTCTGTTTTTGTTAAATAAGTTTCGTCCTTTTAACATAAAATTAATAAATAAAATCTTTTGATACAAATAGTCACAGAAAAAAAGATGATGTAATAGGATTTTCTTTCAACTTTAAAACGATTGCGAGACATGGTATGTCACATTTGATACTTCGTTTTGGATATTCCTTAATAAAAGTTATCTACGAAAGCAACGCATGCCTTAGTATTTTGTATCCTACCGGAAAGATTCCGTGCGTTTTGGTAGGCTATGGTAGATTTACAACACTAGTTACATTACCTACAAAGTACCAGACAACGATAATGACGAGAACGTCTCCCATACAATAAATACTCAGGAGCTTTATTTTCAGCGGAATCAATCTCATCAATATTATGAGTGCTTTCATTCGGAAATCAATTCAAATAAACGAAATACGCGTAACATGTAGACACAAGTAGGTACTGCAATCGAGCTACCTTTTTATAATCACTCTTATGTGTTCGATATTAGGACTTGGTGTCCCAAAAAGAGCGTGCCAAACTGTAACTGGAGATAACTTAGCCATAGACCTATCAAATAAAAATAAAATGACTCATAAAAGTCTCATATTTTGGGAGATAATGCCACTTATTTGTATTTTTCTTGTATGAAGAAAACAAGAAAGGGCCATTATCTCCGGAACCATGAAACTTTCACAGATGAATGTAATTTTTATTTAAAAGGTCTTTATTAGCTAAGCTATCTTCAGTGTCAGTCTGATGTGCCATTTTATAACACAAAAAGTGGCATATTTAAAAAAAATGAGTATGTCTAAAAGGTCAATGACTAAGCTAACTCCAGTGTCAGTTTGGCACGCTCTTTTTGAGACAACCTGTATATTTAGAGGCCAGTGATTCAGCAAGAGCGCCCCATTTTTCTCTGTTAAGTTCAAAGTTCTATGTCAGTCTCACTTATCCCATCAAATCATTGCCTTAATTTATTGCGCATGCGGGGCCTTATTATATAGTTCATCTATGCCAGCTATCATAAGATAAAGATCAGATGATTAGCATTCTACATTTTTTAAATATTATAATTACCAATTTTTTAACGACTTGCGTTTTTTTTACAATTCTAAGAAGCTAATAATCAATACGCTTGAATTGTGTATGGAGGCAATTTTACTTATTGCAAAATTTGCTTGATTGATGCTGCAGCTGCATGCAATGAAAGAGTAGGTACCGCGAGAAAGGGCGAAAAATACAAGGCGAAAAATTAAATCCAATGTCGCAAAAATAAAAAAAAGTTATCTGGTTTTGACATTGATGTTTTGTTGACAGCTAGATGACAGCTGACTTGAAGTTTCCAGAAGTTAGGTTATATTGAAAAAATAAACATTTTGTTTACCACTTTTCCTAATCTAAGAAGCGATTACTTCTAGAACTTGAGTGTATAATGTGAAAATAGTGTGTCACAACTTAAATGGGAGAGCGGACAATCAGACCCGAAGAAATGGCGACCACCAGTACAGCGGTAGCGACAGTCGCAACTCAGGAGGTGTGTATCTTTGTTATTTACATTCATTCACGTACACAGCAGCACTTATCTGTTATTTGATAAGTTAGTCTGTCTGTCAGTTAATTTATGCAGTTCTTAACGTACTGCGTAGTCGGTAGCGATGATGTCATTGAAATTGAGGGTTGTTAGGTCTCTGAGAAGAGTATACTCGACAAAAGTGTCGGGTCAGCTTAATGATGTAAACGTCCTTGACTTGACGCGAATCATCGCCGGACCCTTTTGCACTATGGCCATGGGGGATCTCGGCGCCAATGTGATTAAGGTTGAAAGTCTCGATGGTGACGAGGCCAGGAAATGGGGACCGCCATTATAGGTAAAGGGGATTCTGTGTACTTCATGAGTGTCAATAGAAATAAGAAAAGCATCTGCATTGATCTGAAGTCTAAAGAAGGTAAGTAATTGTTTAACTATATTAATATACACTAAGAATACTCATTAATTTGTATGTTTTTAATTCTCATCATCATTGATAACCTCTTTCATAAGTGTGTTATACTTTCATTTCAGGGAAAAAAGTAATGTATGATTTGGCAAGGAAATGTGATGTGCTGGTAGAAAACTTCCTGCCTGGAAAACTAGACCAAATGCAGGTGGGCTATGATAAGCTGAAACAAGTGAACCCCCGGCTGATATACTGCTCTATCACAGGGTTTGGTCCAACAGGTCCCTATGCAAGCAAACCAGGGTATGTTCAAGCCTTAAATTATAACTATAATATATTTGTAAGAGTTTGGTTTTATATCTGTTTCATAATCAGATCAAATCAAGTCCAAGCTCTATTGATTAGTTATGTTATTTATTTATTATTATTAGGGTTTCATTGAGCCAATTATGCAACAATCATACAGTTTATAAGTATAATATCTTCATATGTCTTGATAATTTAGAAAATAGAGTTTAAGTCAAACCAGTCAAACTCCTGGATCACCCTCCCTACAGCCCTGATCTAGCACCGTGTGACTTCTTTTATTTCCATAAATAAAAAATCAGCTCCAAGGGATACAATTTTCGTCGCCGGAAGATGCGCTGGCTGCGTTCGAGCAGGCTGTAAATGAGGTGTCTGCGGCGGACTGGAAAAAGTTGTTTTGAAAACTGTTTTGATGACATTAAATGTAGACAAAAAAAAAACTACTTACCTATGTATAAATATTTATGTCTACACTGCAAGCAGTTTGGTTATCCTAAAGAAGCACATGCAACATAAAGTCCCATTTTTCAAATTAGTTGCCACTATACTTCTACCAATATTATGTTCTTTTGTAATTTTGTACTTTATTGTATTTGAACTAATTTACCTGTACTAATTTGTTAAACATGAAAATGTTGAGTTTGTGAGGAGCGAAAGAGAGAAAGGCAAAAAAAATATAATCTATGATGCAACATATTCTTAAGTTCATTTTATAGGTTTTAATTTCTTTAAAGAATTCATTAGTACATATAAAGTAGATTCTGCATGTAAATGATATATTTTTGCATTTCCCGCTTATAACGCGTTTTAGCTGTTTAATTTACACTATCGCGATTTTAACTGTATTTTCATATTTCAAAGTCATTGTCACATAAATATTAATCAGTGCTTGCGTAGCAAAGATACATAAAGTCCACAGACAATGTGTTTTTTTTAGGTATGACGTAATAGCCGCAGCCATGGGCGGTCTGATGAACGTAACTGGGGAACGGAGACGGGAATCAGTAAAGCCTGGCGTTGCCATCACAGACGTGACAACTGGTCTCCACGCGTTCGGCGCCATCATGGCCGCACTTTACCATCGCCAGAAACCAACCGCGGGCAGAAGATAGACTGCAACTTACTCTCCACTCAGATAGCAAGCATGATCAACATCGCCACAATATACCTAAACTGCGGTATCGAAGGCCAAAGATGGGGCACCGCCCATGCGAACATCGTCCCGTATCAGGCCTTCAAAACAAAAGACGGACAGATGGTCATCGGCACAGGATCCAATGCACAGTTTGCAGACTCTGCAAGTTGATCAATAAAGAAGGAACTCATAAGCGACGAGCGTTTCAAAGACAACTCAGCGCGAGTTGCAAATAGAGATGAGATCATTAGAATTATCAGTGAAGTTATAGCTACGAAAACAAATAAGGAGTGGGCGAAAGTGTTCAGTAAAGCGACATTCCCTAATGGGCCTGTGAATACGATGAAGGATGTGTTTGAAGATGAGCACGTGAAAGAAATAGGGCTGGTGAAGGAGCTGCCCACCCTGAAGCGGGCTCTATAAAGCTGGTGGGCCCCTCTACCGTGTACAGTGAAGGGGGAAACTACGCGAGAGCAGCGCCACCTACACTAGGACAACACACCAGGGACATTCTCAAACATTTCTTAGGGTATCACGATAGTAAAATCGATGGATTGTTCGATAACAAAGTTGTTCAATAGTTAAAGTATTGCATATTGTAACAAATTTGAAACATCTGAATAATGATTTACCTAATACAATACCTAAGTTTTAAAACTGATGTAAATGTATTATATTTGGTGTGGGTTGTTTACCTAAAGCCCATGTTTGCTTTAGGTAACAAGCTAATAAATAATAATAAATAATCACTGACACAAGACAAGATATGGGTATTTTATTTATATTTTCTAAGAGCACAGCAATATTTTAACCATCTACAGTACAATTTTTATCAATATAAATATGTTTACTTTATTTGAATGCTTACAGAGTTATTTTTATTTGATAAAATGATTTATTTCATTAAAGTCTACAGCTATTGTAAGAATGATCTTAAGCAGAGCAAAATGCTATTTACTATTGAATCATTCCAATTTACGTTTTCTGAGTAAAGAAGATAGCAAATCTTAAAGTAGCAATTTTTGAGTGTTGGTGATAATTTAACTGTTTCAGTACAATAAACGAGATAAGATACGTTATTTAAACTGGTATCAAACAACTATGTCATCGTTATATAATTATGGTGCTACCTTTATACTTCTGTGTATTTATTTTGCAATTAGATAAGGAAATAATGAATGTGTTAGTAATAAATTATTTTAGTACCTGTTGTATTTTAAATGTTGTTTTTATTATTTTAAACACAAAATTATTCAGATGTGGGTTAAAACAAAAACAATAGCATGTGGTACACAAAATACTTCACATGTATGTAAAACTATCGGTCCCCCCACGACTTCGTCCGTTGATTTTAAGCTTGCTCCCTCCCCTCCCGGCCATTGTGATGTTTTATAGCCTATACATCTTTTGGGTGATGCATTAGATAGCAATGTGGCTATAGATATCAAGAGATTGTTGGGACAGCAATCTCGCAACCTTGATGACGTCACGCAGCCTACGTGTTAAAGAAAGCACTTGCAAAATTCAAGAGGCTTGCCAATGTGTCGGTGGCCGAGTGGTATAGCCATGCGCCCGGATAGCGTAAGACACAGGGTTTGATTCCCTTGTCTGACACAGTTGCTTTATACGAGTGCAATTATTTTATCAAGAGATTACCGATATAAAAAAGTTAGGGGCAGTGATGCCGATTTTACTCCTTATTCTACTATCCTTTGATCGATTCAACTTTTCACCCTGTATATTCTTAAAGTCCGCCCCGGTAACCACACTCAGTGGTCTGAAGCGTGAAAGTTCAAACATGCAACGTATGTTTATTTATTTATAAATATAGTACACCAACAGCATACATAGACAACATTAGTAACAAATAATTAGGGTTTTATTCTTCTACATATGCCAATTATAGGTATACACATCAGTGCGAAAAAAACCCCATTAAAATAGTTCCAATTAAAGAATAATAGTGCTGAACAGAAAAAATACTAGTATAAGCAGCTGATTTGTCAGGTGTTGTCTGTGAAAGAGTGAAAGCGACAAATGCCTTCGAATCTTGTTCCTGAACCCGTTGAGTTGATCGAATTACACGTCCAAGTCCGATAAGGAACCGTTGATGCTATTATACTCCTCACTCATTCTCACAAATGGAGAGTGTCTACCCAGATTTGTTCTGCAAAGTGGCAGATGAAAAGTTTTTGGGATAGTATGTCTGGGTATGCGATAGGGAGTATGCAAAGAAATATTATTTAAGTTTGCCGCGTATTACGATCATATTTCACTCGGAAGATCCATTTCAACTCACACACACACACGCACACATACACACACAAACACACACACACACACGCACACATGATAATTGAAATTGATTGCATAGAAAGATTGAATCCAATGTTGTTGTAAATAAATAAATTAAGAGCTGTTCACACTAGTGAACCATTGACAGTTGAGTGCAAAAACGTGTGTTTCCAGGAGCGCGGCCGGTGGCGGTAATCACGCTGCGGCCCGCGCGCAAGCAAGCGCGCAAGAAGGTCGTCTGGACCGAGGATACAGTTGACAACGAGCATATGAACAAGAAGAAGTCCAAGTGTAAGTGTTTATTATTTATCTTTTTATTGGTTTAGAATGTTTTTAACGCTCACAGTGTCATATTTTATATTTATAAAGATGAAATAAGAAACCAAAAATTTGCGCACGGGCGGGACTTGAACCAGCACTTTCTTGCTAACCGGGCCAAACGTTCTACAATTGAGCTATCGTGCTGTCCGTCGGACCCTGCGAAATTTGTGATCTCTTGTGTTTCAAGTCCGCCCGTGCGCAAATGTTTGGTTTTCATATTTCATATTTATGAATACAAAATATCACACTGTGAGTGTTAAAAATGAGAGTCATCTTTATAAATTTAACTTTTTAGCTTTGCAGTGATAAGCATTTTTAGGGTTCCGTAGCCGCATGGCAAAAAAACGGAACCCTTATAGTTTCGTCAAGTCTGTCTGTATTTAAGGGGGGGCTCCCATACATGAAACTTAAAACGAAAAAAAAAAAATTTAGCCAAACCTATGCGTGTGGGGGGTGTCTATGGATAGATCTTTAAAAATAACATAGAGTTTCCTTGAACCATTTTCTTTTTAGTCTTACGTTTCATAGCTAGACGCTTCCAAAGTGAAAAAATTGCGTCCCCCCCCCCCCCCCCCCCCCATCTAACTTCTAAACTAAGCAGGTGTAAATTTTATGCAGTAGTGAATTCCCTAATTCAGTTAACGTTGGCACGGAACCCTCAGTGCGCGAGTCCGACTCGCACTTGGCCTGTTTTTTTATGTAAACAGTCAAATCTGGGTAATTAATGGAATCAGGCGTTATTTTGCGAAGATCCATTCAGTTGAAATTTATCAAATTAAATTGATGTAAAGTTAGCTTGTAACGTCCTACTGCTTGGCAAATGCCTTACTTCAACTATGAGGTAGTTTGAGCCATACTCCACCACGCCGGCTCAGTGCAGATTGGTGAAGAGGTGTTTTCAAGGCAAGTGAACAACCCTGCTGTCAAATGTTATCAAGCCGCCCATAAGGCCTCTGTCTGACTAGGCTTTATGACTGATATTAGCCGAGACCAACGCATAAGGGGCTACCCGGATTTTTAACGCGCACACTAGCGCCATCATAACTCGTTAAATAAAAGACCAATCGAAAATCTGATTGATGCGATTGTAGCTCTGGATATGTGGTTTAGATACAATGTTTAAGTTCAATAAAACAGAGTTATCTGCAGTTTACAGTTAGAAAAATTGGCAAAAGTGGCCATATTTAGCAGTTTTCTAACTCTAACTACAGCAACCTACTTTAGAAACAATTTAAACGTACTAAATAAAACTATACAAGCAGACTAGCCTTCAACTGTAAAAAGTATCGAACTCGACAGAAAAGCACCTTTGACATACCCGTTTGTAGGACTAATTACCGTAAAAAATAGTTTTATAATAAGAGCCGCATGCAAATACAATGCATCTTTTAGTCATATAGATATTTTTCATGGGCGATTGACAAGTTTTCGTCGTCTTTTAAGATCTGCATAAATACAGGCAAATCTCGATATAGGTATATAAAATAAAATAGTAGTTAGTTTAGGTAAACCCTCTTTTTTGTAAAAGTTTTTATGTATGGGATATAAAAAACCTGTTGGCATTATGTCTTCTTGGCATTATTGTAAGAAGTTAGCATTGGAAACTTTTAAATGCTAGTGTATAAGCTAATTAATTATCTATTTAGATGTACTATAAGACAGCTGTTTGTTTCCTTAATAAAGATAAATAAATAAATATAGAACCTGTACTACAATCGTGTCTACCAAAAATCGGGTAGCCCCTTAACGTGCCTTCCGAAGCACGGAGATGCTCTGATAGACGTCACTTATATGATCGGAATGGACACTTATCCAAAAACGACTGCCGCCGTAGGTTTCTTAACTTCGGTACCATTACCAAAACGCTGCTACCACTGCGCTACGAGCACCACAAGAATTATTTTACTTTAAATTTCCGCTAAGCGACGCCAGCGCAGACAACTAACAACACAAACCGTCACCACATGAATTTTAGTGCGGGCACCACCAGGCCTCCCTCAGTACGCATGCGGCACAGCTTTTGCAATTATTAGTACCCAACACCAACTGCAAACACCTCGACACGTTTTGCCACTACACGTGGCATCCTCAGGAGATGTGTCGCCTCGGCGGAGCACTGATGACTGAACTGTGTAAAAAATAATGGTATTAAATTCAACCTAAGTTCTTGGTACTTGTTGTTGATTGTTAAGAGTAAGTAGTTAGCGTTAATTGACAACATTTCATTTTGTAAAGGTATGAAAATTCGAAAATCATTTCAAGATTTTGCATTTTTAAACACGTTAAACATTTTTTCAGATTGTTTTCTACTTTATTTTTAAAGTAAATGAAATAGACTGAAAAGACCATGGAAGTTGGCATTTCACAGGTTACGCCTTTGCAATGACATTTCACGCAGAAAAAAATGCGTTTGAACTTTGAGCTTGCTGTCAGCTGTCATTTTGACGTTAGTGTTGTTTTTGTTTCCGGTATTGTATTGGACATGATCGATAAATACGATGTAGTAAATTGAAGATTATTAAAAAAATCATTTCATTCAAACAAATTTTAGTTCAGATACAAAATAATCATCATGATTGCTCCAATTGAAATATGATTGATATTCGTTTTTATGAGAAAATATTAGAGTAATTTTCAGACATCATAATAATATTAAATACTAGCGGACCCAGCGAACTTTGCTTCGCCCCTAGCACCGTCCCGCCCCGGCCCCTCCCCGCCCAGCCTCGTAATTTTAAAAGTTAAGAAAAACACTATAATTGATCTTTTATCGAGCGGGATGAAAAATGATCAAATTACTTAAATGGCTTATAAAAATAGGGGTTGGTGATAAAAAAGTTAAATTTTAGGGTTGTATGTGTTTTTTAATGCCACATTATAAAAAAAATAAAACAAAAAATTTCGTCAAAAAATTAAAAATATATATTTAAGGTGTGAACAACCCTTACCACTTAGGGGTATGAAAAATAGATAGTAGCCGATTCTCAGACCTACTGAATACGCATATCAAATTTGGTAAGAATCGGTAAAGCCGTTTCGGAGGAGTTCGGGAACGAACATTGTGACACGAGAATTTTATATATAAGAAGAAAGGTTGCTGCGTTGTTTTATTTGGTTACTTTTAACATAACTTAAATCAGGTAATGTTACATAATAAGTTAAATTAAATACTCAATGGATATTCTATAGATATCGACATCTTAATTCTACAATTGATACAGACCACAACACATAACTTCAGATATTTTTTTATCGATTATAGCAAAGACGTGACCTCGTAACATCCAACTTCCTGTACTTACGCTCTTTTAGAATGGAGAGTTTTTAAACAATTATTATTAGAGAAAATACTGAAAATAAATAAAAATGACAAAATATGGGTGCCTTAATTTTAAAGTTCTTTCAGGAAAAAAATAAAAATGAAAATTTTGAAATGTATCAATTGTTTTATACAAGCTCTTAGAATACATAGCCACACAAAGAAAGACGCTGGTTTTGATTTCACGCCTTAGACGGTTGAGTTACTAGCATTTTTTGTTCTACGCATAAAATTAACATTCTTATATCGGAAGAGAAGACTTAGGATGACAGTAACCTAAAGTAAGTTACATTTAATTAACTTAAATGAGATACCTTCCGTCCAGGTGATTCATGCCAATCTTCCTAGGTTGAAAATATTGGCATGATATAATATAATAGTCGACTCGTTTCGTGTTGTTGTGATGAACAACAATTAATCACCTTTCAGTCACCATGTTTCAGAAGCACTATTTCTTCAAAGTGTACAGAATTTCACTTGAAATAATCAAATATCACATAAGGGTAATTTTCAGCGAGCCTTCATGGGGCGCCTAACTGATTGACAGCCGCCAAAAATAGTTCTGCTACATCGCATCTCGCATCCCTTTTTATCACACAGTTTTCTGTTACTGACATCTCGCTCTTGTCGTTCTAGTCCAAAAGGGATAATATTTTTATAGTTCCACGCGATCAAAAGCAAATTATACTAACATCATTTCTAAAGTCTTAATTGTTTAGTTTTTTGTCTATAGCCTGATTTTTCCAGCGTCAGATAATAAAATAAGCCTAATTTAAACCGTCACCTGTCAGCAGCATTTTTTTTTGTAAAAATAATTTAAAAAAACGTTTGATTTATACTTATTCTGTTGTGTAAGTCTATCTGACGTTCTTAAATTAGCAAGTAAGAAATACAGAAAACTGAACCCTATCGTTATGCCCGTCTTAACCCTTGCATCTAAATACATTGTAGGTTGCTGCATATACGAGAAGCCGCGGCGCTTCGGCGAGTCGGACTCGGAGGACAGCGACGACGAGTGCGAGCACTGCTTCGGCCACGTCGAGAAGCGTCGCGCGAAGCAACAGCAGCAGGCGGCAGCAACCACCGACACTGACACACTGTATGACGTCACACCGCGACTGCCGACACGCAGACACGGTTATTCCGATTTTCCACACTAAAAATCAACACTAGTGTGAAAATTCAACTTTTTGTCCATTTATCCCCACTGACACTAAGCTTGTGTAGAAAAATGATCAAATGTTCCACTTTTTCACATCAGGAGGGATTTGTCGAAATGATTACCTCAGATTATTTATTAAATGTAATACGAGGGTCAAAACTGAAAGTTCTTAGAACTGGCCACTTAATAAACAATATAATAATAAAAAAAAATCTAAAATTGTAAATAGAACTCTTTGCCAATATTACTGAGTATATATTTCATTCATTTGTCATTTGTTTTACGATTTGGCGGCAAATTGAAAATTGTCTGTGTCACGTCAACATGAATTTAACACGAGAAAATTTTCGTGCAATGATTTTTTAAGACTTTCGATGTCATTTAAGTCAACAAGAAAGTTATTGATAGACTACGATTGGCCTTTCACGATGAAGCCCCATCTCGTGCGACTGTTTACAACTGGTTTAATGAGTTAAAAACATGGTCGCACTAATCTCACTGATGATGTACGTGAGGGACGGCCTTCTACGGCGACGACTGAAAATAACATCTGTGTTGTGCGGCGTATGATAGAGACTGACAAAAGAGTGACCTATCAGCAGATTCGGACAAGCTTAGGCATCGGTATGAGTCAAGTGCACAAAATCCTCCACGAACATTTAGCGGTCAGGAAGCTTTGCGCCCGGTGGATACCTCATAATTAGACTAAGGTCTCAAAACTCCATCGTGTGGATTGGTGCCGTAAAATGATTGAAAGATTTAACGGAGGTGACTCAAATGCTGTGTTCGACATACTAACAGGTGACGAAAGCTGGATTTACTGTTATGATCCTGAAACCAAAAGACAATCTGCTCAGTCGGTGTTTCCTTTCGAGGAGTTGCCAACTAAAGTGAAGAGAGATCGAAGTGCGGGAAAAAAATGGTGGCCTCGTTCTTTGGAAGGATAGGTCATTTTGCAACAATTGTGTTAGAGGATCAAAAAACAGTTTCTGCAGAATGGTACACTACCAATTGTT
>CAWUPE010001156.1:15000-25217 GCA_963924145.1 Pyrausta purpuralis | reverse complement strand
CACCCGCCCCCCGAGAGGGACGAATGGGCTCCCGAACGGCGCTTAGACCGACATCGAACGGGTCGCGATGCATTACTAAGAGAGAAGTGCACGCCGTCCGCGGACGTGAACGAGCGACGCGCAGTGCGACACGACCGAGATCGCATCACATCTAAACACGCACACGCACGCCGCGGAATGACGATGAATCTCTCCGTTCGTTCATTCGAGTTTCGCAGGTTTACCCCTGAACGGTTTCACGTACTCTTGAACTCTCTCTTCAAAGTTCTTTTCAACTTTCCCTCACGGTACTTGTTCGCTATCGGTCTCGCGGTAATATTTAGCCTTAGATGGAGTTTACCACCCACTTAGGGCTGCACTCTCAAGGCAACCCGACTCTGAGGAGAGTCCCTCTCGCCGCCGCCCTCCGTCACTACGGGCCTGGCACCCTCTACGGGAAAACGGCCCCGTTCAAGACGAACTTGGACGGGAGACGCGACGACGAGAAAGCGGAACCTCCCGAACACCACATCTCCCGCGATCTGAAAAACCGCGGGATTCAGTGCTGGGCTATTTTCCTGTTCGCTCGCCGCTACTAAGGAAATCCTAGTTAGTTTCTTTTCCTCCGCTTACTAATATGCTTAAATTCGGCGGGTGATCCTCCCTGATCTGAGGCCAACGATAAAATGGGAGGCAGACACGATATCCGTCGACGCACACGACGACGCCGACGATCGCGAGTGTTGAACACACACACGATGACGACGGCGTCGATGCGCGCCTCTTCGGACGTCGAGTCCGCCTACAGGTTTCACGAAAACAAACGCATCGATCGTCGTGTATTTTTATACGCAAAACACCGAGGAGCGCTCTCTTACAATTGGTATATCGAAGAGTCGCGCCCAAGGATTACGAATAAAACGAGCGAACGACAATTGTTTTCAAAAATATATATTTGAACGGACCTAACGCATACGCATACAAGATGACACACGCGTTAAGAACCGTCATATGCACGTGGTGTGCGTGTATATGTATGACACATACACAAAAACACGCGCAGTGTGGTTATTGTATTTATGCAGCCGGCCCTCAGACAGGAGTGGTCCTGGATGTGTCTCCACGGACCGCAATGTGCGTTCGAAATGTCGATGTTCAAATGTGTCCTGCAGTTCACACTATGACGCGCAGTTAACTGCGTTCTTCATCGACCCGCGAGCCAAGTGATCCACCGTCCAGGGTAATGGTTTAGTGGTTATTTTTGGTGTAAACAACGTATAAAAAATAATATAAAATTTGTTTTTGTAACTGAATAAAGACGATCGCACGCATACGCGCACACAATCGTCAAATCCAACCGCATTGTTTTTTTGTTTTTTTTTTTCGAACATACCGTCTACGACTAAGATCGCGGATTTCGATCTATCCGAGTCGATATGACGGTACGACGACGCCCTCTCTATCGAGAGGGTGTATATTTTTGTGTCTGGATGAACATTTTATGTATACAACTGTACGCGTGTAACGTGTACGTTGTAAACACGTTAATGATCCTTCCGCAGGTTCCCCTACGGAAACCTTGTTACGACTTTTACTTCCTCTAAATGATCAAGTTCGGTCAACTTCCCAACAACGCCGACGGCCGTGAAGCCACCGCGTGTCGGTCCGAAGACCTCACTAAATCATTCAATCGGTAGTAGCGACGGGCGGTGTGTACAAAGGGCAGGGACGTAATCAACGCGAGCTTATGACTCGCGCTTACTAGGAATTCCTCGTTTATGGGGGATAATTGCAAACCCCAATCCCCAGCACGAAGGAGTTTCAACGGGTTGCCCGGGCCTCTAGGCCTGGGAGAACATGCTGATTCCTTCAGTGTAGCGCGCGTGCGGCCCAGGACATCTAAGGGCATCACAGACCTGTTATTGCTCAATCTCGTGCGGCTCGAAGCCGCCGGTCCCTCTAAGAAGAATTTTAATACGTCGCCAGTGAGTTGCGTGACAGAGCCACGCGCACCTAAATGGCGACGCCTATTTAGCAGGCTAGAGTCTCGTTCGTTACCGGAATTAACCAGACAAATCGCTCCACCAACTAAGAACGGCCATGCACCACCACCCACCGAATCAAGAAAGAGCTGTTAATCTGTCAATCCTTCCGGTGTCCGGGCCTGGTGAGATTTCCCGTGTTGAGTCAAATTAAGCCGCAGGCTCCACTCCTGGTGGTGCCCTTCCGTCAATTCCTTTAAGTTTCAGCTTTGCAACCATACTCCCCCCGGAGTCCAAAATCTTTGGTTTCCCGAAAGCTGCCCGCCGAGCCATTGTAATAACGTCGGCGGATCGCTAGATGACATATTTACGGTTAGAACTAGGGCGGTATCTAATCGCCTTCGAACCTCTAACTTTCGTTCTTGATTGATGAAAACACCTTTGGCAAATGCTTTCGCTGATGTTCGTCTTGCGACGATCCAAGAATTTCACCTCTAACGTCGCAATACGAATGCCCCCAGTTATCCCTATTAATCATTACCTCGGAGTTCTGAAAACCAACAAAATAGAACCGAGATCATATTCTATTATTCCATGCACGAAATATTCAAGCAGCATTTTGAGCCCGCTTTGAGCACTCTAATTTGTTCAAAGTAAAGTTGTCGGCCCATCTCGACACTCAATGAAGAGCACCGCGATAGGATTTTGATATTGAACCGACGTTTGACCGTCGGCTCACCGACGATATGCTCCGCAAACGTGTCAGTATCACCGCGGATGCGGTGCACCGACAGCGCGGCGCACAAATGCAACTACGAGCTTTTTAACCGCAACAATTTTAGTATACGCTATTGGAGCTGGAATTACCGCGGCTGCTGGCACCAGACTTGCCCTCCAATTGTTCCTCGTTAAAATATTTAAAGTGTACTCATTCCGATTACGAGGCCTCGTAAGAGTCCCGTATCGTTATTTTTCGTCACTACCTCCCCGTGCCGGGAGTGGGTAATTTGCGCGCCTGCTGCCTTCCTTGGATGTGGTAGCCGTTTCTCAGGCTCCCTCTCCGGAATCGAACCCTGATTCCCCGTTACCCGTGACAACCATGGTAGTCGCAGAAACTACCATCGAAAGTTGATAAGGCAGACATTTGAAAGATGCGTCGCCGGTACTGGACCGTGCGATCGGCAAAAGTTATCCAGATTCATCAAAATTAACGACTTCGAACGCGAGGCCCTCCGTCGATTGGTTTTGATCTAATAAAAGCACTCATCCCATCACTGGTCAGAGTTCTGATTGCATGTATTAGCTCTAGAATTACCACAGTTATCCAAGTAACTGAGTAAGATCTAAGGAACCAAAACTGATATATTGAGCCATTCGCGGTATCGCCTTAATACGGCTTGCACTGAGACATGCATGGCTTAATCTTTGAGACAAGCATATAACTACTGGCAGGATCAACCAGGGAGCTTACACATGATAAAAGTAGAAAAAAAAACACGCGACGCGTGTTCATCTCTCTACTCTGTTCTGTGTCTTGCGCCCGATTCGACGTTTTACCGTCGGATATCGAGGCGTGACTATATTGGTCATAATATATCGGTGTGTCGCACGCTGTACGCGATCTGTGTCGTCTCCGATCAGATCGCGAACAAGGGCACTTAGCGCTCCAAATGAAGGAGGCGCCCACACTGAAGGTTCGCACAGATCACTTTTCACTTTTATGTAAAAAAAACTCTTCCAACTGACGTTTTGTACACATTAGCGACAAACAGCCCGGAGCAAGAGAGATCCCGAACCAGACCAGAAAAATATGTATGACGCTCCTCCGTCAGTGTTGTTGAAAATTGACGAGGACGCATATTAACCGTCCATCGGCGCTTTTCAGACACAACACTGATAGAATTGCATCGGACCAAAGTGTTACACACATACGCATGGAACACAATATAGGCCTTGAGTGAGACCGTTTCTACGAAATCCATATATACAATAACGGATCCGTCGATCTACAAAGTTTAACAAAGCCAGCGCCGCCGCGACTCTACCGCGCTCACACCGCACACATAACAAACAACAAGTGGTGCGACGCGCCTGAAGAGACCGACGATGCCAGCTAGAGTACTCAACGAACGGCGGTTAAACGGAAGGGCGCGCGCCTTCCCGCCGCTCTTTGCCTTTCCTCCGAACGACACTTCGCTGTCGTGCGCACGCGCAATGCGCGCCCACAGCGCCGCGGAGTGTGTTTGCACGCCCCTCTCGCCACGGATTGATACTAACAAACGCGTTGCTGCGCTCTTCGTTTCAATTCTGTCACGAGTGGACAAGCGACCGACTCCAATGTCGAAAAATTCTGAACGCGCAATATCGTGCGCGCGACGCGGCGGGCGTAAAATAAGTTATTTTTTTGGGTTGGGAAAAAAAAACCCATGGTTAGGTTAGGTTAGGTTAGGTTAGGTTAGGTTAGGTTAGGTTAGAGAGATTCCAAAAACTAAAAAAAAAAAACCTTATGTTAGGTTAGATTCGGTTAGGTTTCATTTTGTTAGGTTCAGATGAAAGATTCCAAAAACTAACAAAAAAATCCATTTAGGTAACCGAAGGTTAGATTAGATTAGGTTAGGTTTGATTTTGTTAGGTTCAGAAGAAACATTCCAGTAAAAAATCCAAAATCTAGAAAAAAACACCCTTAGGTAACCGAAGGTTAGGTTAGATTAGGTTAGGTTTCATTTTGTTAGGTTCAGATGAAAGATTCCAAAAACTAACAAAAAAATCCATTTAGGTAACCCACGGTTAGGTTAGATTAGGTTAGGTTTGATTTGATTTTGTTAAGTTCAGAAGAAACATTCCAGTAAAAAATCCAAAATCTAGAAAAAAACACCCTTAGGTAACCGAAGGTTAGGTTAGATTAGGTTAGGTTTCATTTTGTTAGGTTCAGATGAAAGATTCCAAAAACTAACAAAAAAATCCATTTAGGTAACCCACGGTTAGGTTAGATTAGGTTAGGTTTGATTTGATTTTGTTAAGTTCAGAAGAAACATTCCAGAAATAATCCAAAATCTAGAAAAAAACACTCTTAGGTAACCGAAGGTTAGGTTAGATTAGGTTAGGTTTGATTTTGTTAGGTTCAGAAGAAACATTCCAGTAAAAAATCCAAAATCTAGAAAAAAACACCCTTAGGTAACCGAAGGTTAGGTTAGATTAGGTAAGGTTTCATTTTGTTAGGTTCAGATGAAAGATTCCAAAAACTAACAAAAAAATCCATTTAGGTAACCCACGGTTAGGTTAGATTAGGTTAGGTTTGATTTGATTTTGTTAAGTTCAGAAGAAACATTCCAGAAATAATCCAAAATCTAGAAAAAAACACTCTTAGGTAACCGAAGGTTAGGTTAGATTAGGTTAGGTTTGATTTTGTTAGGTTCAGAAGAAACATTCCAGTAAAAAATCCAAAATCTAGAAAAAAACACCCTTAGGTAACCGAAGGTTAGGTTAGATTAGGTAAGGTTTCATTTTGTTAGGGTCCGAAGAAAAATTCCAGAAAGATTTCAAAAACTAACAAAAAAATCCATTTGGGTAACCCACGGTTAGGTTAGATGAGGTTAGGTTTGATTTTGTTAGGCTCCGAAGAAACATTCCAGTAAAAAATCCAAAATCTAGAAAAAAACACCCTTAGGTAACCGAAGGTTAGGTTAGATTAGGTAAGGTTTCATTTTGTTAGGGTCCGAAGAAAAATTCCAGAAAGATTTCAAAAACTAACAAAAAAATCCATTTGGGTAACCCACGGTTAGGTTAGATGAGGTTAGGTTTGATTTTGTTAGGCTCCGAAGAAACATTCCAGTAAAAAATCCAAAATCTAGAAAAAAACACCCTTAGGTAACCGAAGGTTAGGTTAGATTAGGTAAGGTTTCATTTTGTTAGGGTCCGAAGAAAAATTCCAGAAAGATTTCAAAAACTAACAAAAAAATCCATTTGGGTAACCCACGGTTAGGTTAGATGAGGTTAGGTTTGATTTTGTTAGGCTCCGAAGAAACATTCCAGTAAAAAATCCAAAATCTAGAAAAAAACACCCTTAGGTAACCGAAGGTTAGGTTAGATTAGGTAAGGTTTCATTTTGTTAGGGTCCGAAGAAAAATTCCAGAAAGATTTCAAAAACTAACAAAAAAATCCATTTGGGTAACCCACGGTTAGGTTAGATGAGGTTAGGTTTGATTTTGTTAGGCTCCGAAGAAACATTCCAGTAAAAAATCCAAAATCTAGAAAAAAACACCCTTAGGTAACCGAAGGTTAGGTTAGATTAGGTAAGGTTTCATTTTGTTAGGGTCCGAAGAAAAATTCCAGAAAGATTTCAAAAACTAACAAAAAAATCCATTTGGGTAACCCACGGTTAGCTTAGATGAGGTTAGGTTTGATTTTGTTAGGCACCGAAGAAACATTCCAGAAATAATCCAAAATCTAGAAAAAAACACTCTTAGGTAACCGAAGGTTAGGTTAGATTAGGTTAGGTTCAGAAGAAACATTCCAGTAAAAAATTCAAAATCTAGAAAAAAACACCCTTAGGTAACCGAAGGTTAGGTTAGATTAGGTTAGGTTTCATTTTGTTAGGTTCAGAAGAAACATTCCAGAAATAATTTAAAATCTAGAAAAAAACACCCTCAGGTAACCGAAGGTTAGGTTAGATGAGGTTAGGTTTGATTTTGTTAGGCTCCGAAGAAACATTCCAGAAAGATTTCAAAAACTAACAAAAAAAACCATTTAGGTAACCCATGGTTCGGTTACATTTACAAACTAATAATTACAATAGTTTAAAAAACTATCATGTTTATCGTATCAAATTCAGCAAACCCTTTCATTTAATACCCATATCATGGGGGTGCATTTCAAATAGCCAAATCGATATCTTTAATGTCCGCCATGTTGGATTTAAGTCACGTGACTATTTTTGTCGTATTCCTGAGAGCAAACCCTTTCATTTGATACTCATATAATGGGTTTTTACCCATTTCCAATAGCCTGTTTGGCATCTTGGGGAGGCCGCCATATTGGTTTTGTAATGACGTTTCTTAGCTTGTCATGTATTGTCATCAAAAGTCAGAGCGTGTGCAAAATTTCATCCTAATCGAAGACCGGAAAGTGGGTCAAATAACGATTCCAAGTTTTTCTTACACATACATAGTTACAAGTGAAGCTAATAATATAAGCGTGTTAAACAATAAATAAAATATTGGGAGATCAAGTCCAACAAACTTATTAAGAGTAACGTACAAATTGAATATATATATATATTCAATTTCATATATATACAAATAATATGAAACAATCCATAACAAATACTTGACTAAAATAACAAACCAACCGGACAAACTTTATACCCCCTATTACATGTATTTAAGTGTTTATGTTTGTTAAAATACCTACAAACAGTTAACAAATATTGTATCTGTATCGATTTGATACCGTTGCTCTGCATTCATCGAGCAGTGTATGTATGAGACGGATTACCAAAACCTATCGGATAAAAAAACCTAAAAAATTTATCGGATAAAATTATCCCAATATACTTATTATTATTATTATTATTGTATTGCATTGCATTGCATTTCATTAATAAGTACCTCCTATCTACATACATTATGTTGGTAGTTACCTAATTTATTTTTATTCAATCCGATCAAATTTTTGCACTAACCAAGGAATTTTCAAAAATAAAAAAGGCACATTCAAATTTCTTTTAAACCACTAAATCACACCTCGCCCGCCGTGTACCGTGTACCCCACCCTCCCAGCCCTTCCCCGTGTGGCCATCGTATAAGGGGATATGAAAAAAATATTATGTAATAGTCTATTAATATGGACGCGCCATATATCCACCGCATAATAGGTGGGTGGGTCAGTTAGCAGGGGCGTGGCATTCCATATAGGCAGTAAAAAAGTGCCTACCTCGTCATTATAATGCCAAATCAATATTACAATATATCTCTATAAACTAAGCTAGAAATTTAAAGCATTTTTATTATCAACTTACATACATTAAGTATTAACGCGCTCAACTAATAAACGAAAATATTAAAAACACTATTGCAATTGCGCCTCATACCTACAATGTCAGTGAGGATATAAACCAGAAAAAATTGAAAATGACGCCCTGTTCATACAAATCAAAAGGTGACAGGACTGACAGGTGATATTCGCATCATATAGGTACCCATAAAGTAGGCATACATACATACATACATACATACATACATACATACATACATACATACATACATACTATTAATACTTAAGTTTTATTTGTAATTAAGATAGAAACATGGTTATAAATTGATAAATCATGATTTTATTTTTTAGCTTGGTTATTTATTATATTGACAAACTTTCAGATGTTACTCGTCCACCCTAGTAAATTATACTAGTCTAGTAGGCGCGTCGTTGCTATTTCCTGCGCTTTTTACCTATTTAGTAAACTAAAATAAATCTTAAACTAATATTATTATGAATGCTGGAAATTCCGTCATTTTATTTTATAATACTTTTAAAATTGTAAGTAGGTCAAGAGAGCTTAAGTTTTGGTTTCAAAGTACAGCAAACATTCCTTGAAAAGTTTGCGGCAGCCATTTTTTTTTCTTCTTCTATGGAGTTCTTGTTTTGCTTTTCGCTACCTTCCCGCTAGTGTTAGAAATGTTAAATTTCAAGTAAACATTTGTATTTTGATTGAATGAAAGTGTTTTATGGGTTTGTTTTGCATTAGAAACTATACTGAAATTGCAGTGTTACTTTCAGTGCTCCATAAAAGTTATGTCGTGTGTGATGTGTGAAGATTCGTTTTGTTTTAAAAGTTTTAACTGTGCGCTGATCCCCTAACTAGCCACTATATGGGTATCAGTTAAATGGCATGTCATTGTAAATTCATCCATTTCCTTGATACTTGTGTGTGTGGTGCTAAACTAAATCGACGCAAACACAGCTTGTATGCTGCTCCGTTCATAAATTGCACAGAAAAAAAACAAAATAATGAAGTTACTATTTGCTATTATTTCACTGTCTTTACTAGACACAAAATCTGAGTGTATAAAGTAAACATCAGGTTGTGGTAGTAAGTAGTAAGGTACTATACCTACTTCATTGCTCTATAATGTACAATAATATTATAGGTTTTATTTATAATTAAGGCAATGTGCAAACGGATCATTATGGACCCTATTTGGGCGCTGCAAAACAAGTGCTACATAGAGAGATAAAGCTTTACTATACAATATGAATTAGGAAAACAAAAATGAAAAAAAAAAACAATAAACATAATCTATGTATTCATCATTGATGCTATAATAGGATTTGGAAATAAGTGATCGTTTCAATGTTTATAGAAAAGTGTTATTGTTACTTTCTTGAGTTAAAATAATCGGATAATTTATTATATACTCTTATTTTATGGACATGTTGAAATGTGCTCAATGAACTTATTTGAAGCCGGCAAGTTGGTATTGTTAGTTTGTTATGATTACGGAGAGAATATTCATTACATTTTTATCTATGTTTAATGTAGGAAATTACCTACTAATTTAATTAATTACTTACTTACTTACTAGCTAACTAATTCACTAACTCACACACTCAGGTCAGGCAGGGGTAGTCGGAGGATGTGATTATTATTATTATTATTAATGTTCTTGTTAATTACCTGCGAACAAAGAAATTGCGTAAATGTTAGTATTTGTTTAATAATATGTAATATTTATTTATGTTAAAAAATTAAGAATGCCGAAGAACCATATGCTATTTATTATGTTGTTTACATTTACTTACTGAACATTAAAATTATTTCGTTAGCTAAGAAGAAGAGCAAACACGGCAGATAGGATAGGTAAACTAAAACGAAATTTAAACATTTGGAGTCAAAAAGAATATTGGCGTTAAATATTTATAAGCTTTTTATTTATGTTGAGTGTAACAGTTTGTGATATGAGCGAGCTAAGGTTGTTTATAAGGGAAATTTAAAGTACGAACGAAACAAACCACATGAAAGTTGTTCTTAACATTGATTCATACAAAATAATATAATGTTATAGTAATGTAATAATATTATTTATGTACGGAGGTAATTTATTAATACCTACACGGTCGCGAAAGTTATTGAAGTTGTTTTTATTTATTTATTTTATTAAAAGTAAATTTAATAAGTAAAAACACATTGTGATTATTATTCAATAAAACTAGTTAAAATAAAAAAAAAAGTGTACCGGAGAGTTGTTAAAGCAAAAGTAA
>CAWUPE010001156.1:0-10000 GCA_963924145.1 Pyrausta purpuralis | reverse complement strand
ACACGTTAATGATCCTTCCGCAGGTTCCCCTACGGAAACCTTGTTACGACTTTTACTTCCTCTAAATGATCAAGTTCGGTCAACTTCCCAACAACGCCGACGGCCGTGAAGCCACCGCGTGTCGGTCCGAAGACCTCACTAAATCATTCAATCGGTAGTAGCGACGGGCGGTGTGTACAAAGGGCAGGGACGTAATCAACGCGAGCTTATGACTCGCGCTTACTAGGAATTCCTCGTTTATGGGGGATAATTGCAAACCCCAATCCCCAGCACGAAGGAGTTTCAACGGGTTGCCCGGGCCTCTAGGCCTGGGAGAACATGCTGATTCCTTCAGTGTAGCGCGCGTGCGGCCCAGGACATCTAAGGGCATCACAGACCTGTTATTGCTCAATCTCGTGCGGCTCGAAGCCGCCGGTCCCTCTAAGAAGAATTTTAATACGTCGCCAGTGAGTTGCGTGACAGAGCCACGCGCACCTAAATGGCGACGCCTATTTAGCAGGCTAGAGTCTCGTTCGTTACCGGAATTAACCAGACAAATCGCTCCACCAACTAAGAACGGCCATGCACCACCACCCACCGAATCAAGAAAGAGCTGTTAATCTGTCAATCCTTCCGGTGTCCGGGCCTGGTGAGATTTCCCGTGTTGAGTCAAATTAAGCCGCAGGCTCCACTCCTGGTGGTGCCCTTCCGTCAATTCCTTTAAGTTTCAGCTTTGCAACCATACTCCCCCCGGAGTCCAAAATCTTTGGTTTCCCGAAAGCTGCCCGCCGAGCCATTGTAATAACGTCGGCGGATCGCTAGATGACATATTTACGGTTAGAACTAGGGCGGTATCTAATCGCCTTCGAACCTCTAACTTTCGTTCTTGATTGATGAAAACACCTTTGGCAAATGCTTTCGCTGATGTTCGTCTTGCGACGATCCAAGAATTTCACCTCTAACGTCGCAATACGAATGCCCCCAGTTATCCCTATTAATCATTACCTCGGAGTTCTGAAAACCAACAAAATAGAACCGAGATCATATTCTATTATTCCATGCACGAAATATTCAAGCAGCATTTTGAGCCCGCTTTGAGCACTCTAATTTGTTCAAAGTAAAGTTGTCGGCCCATCTCGACACTCAATGAAGAGCACCGCGATAGGATTTTGATATTGAACCGACGTTTGACCGTCGGCTCACCGACGATATGCTCCGCAAACGTGTCAGTATCACCGCGGATGCGGTGCACCGACAGCGCGGCGCACAAATGCAACTACGAGCTTTTTAACCGCAACAATTTTAGTATACGCTATTGGAGCTGGAATTACCGCGGCTGCTGGCACCAGACTTGCCCTCCAATTGTTCCTCGTTAAAATATTTAAAGTGTACTCATTCCGATTACGAGGCCTCGTAAGAGTCCCGTATCGTTATTTTTCGTCACTACCTCCCCGTGCCGGGAGTGGGTAATTTGCGCGCCTGCTGCCTTCCTTGGATGTGGTAGCCGTTTCTCAGGCTCCCTCTCCGGAATCGAACCCTGATTCCCCGTTACCCGTGACAACCATGGTAGTCGCAGAAACTACCATCGAAAGTTGATAAGGCAGACATTTGAAAGATGCGTCGCCGGTACTGGACCGTGCGATCGGCAAAAGTTATCCAGATTCATCAAAATTAACGACTTCGAACGCGAGGCCCTCCGTCGATTGGTTTTGATCTAATAAAAGCACTCATCCCATCACTGGTCAGAGTTCTGATTGCATGTATTAGCTCTAGAATTACCACAGTTATCCAAGTAACTGAGTAAGATCTAAGGAACCAAAACTGATATATTGAGCCATTCGCGGTATCGCCTTAATACGGCTTGCACTGAGACATGCATGGCTTAATCTTTGAGACAAGCATATAACTACTGGCAGGATCAACCAGGGAGCTTACACATGATAAAAGTAGAAAAAAAAACACGCGACGCGTGTTCATCTCTCTACTCTGTTCTGTGTCTTGCGCCCGATTCGACGTTTTACCGTCGGATATCGAGGCGTGACTATATTGGTCATAATATATCGGTGTGTCGCACGCTGTACGCGATCTGTGTCGTCTCCGATCAGATCGCGAACAAGGGCACTTAGCGCTCCAAATGAAGGAGGCGCCCACACTGAAGGTTCGCACAGATCACTTTTCACTTTTATGTAAAAAAAACTCTTCCAACTGACGTTTTGTACACATTAGCGACAAACAGCCCGGAGCAAGAGAGATCCCGAACCAGACCAGAAAAATATGTATGACGCTCCTCCGTCAGTGTTGTTGAAAATTGACGAGGACGCATATTAACCGTCCATCGGCGCTTTTCAGACACAACACTGATAGAATTGCATCGGACCAAAGTGTTACACACATACGCATGGAACACAATATAGGCCTTGAGTGAGACCGTTTCTACGAAATCCATATATACAATAACGGATCCGTCGATCTACAAAGTTTAACAAAGCCAGCGCCGCCGCGACTCTACCGCGCTCACACCGCACACATAACAAACAACAAGTGGTGCGACGCGCCTGAAGAGACCGACGATGCCAGCTAGAGTACTCAACGAACGGCGGTTAAACGGAAGGGCGCGCGCCTTCCCGCCGCTCTTTGCCTTTCCTCCGAACGACACTTCGCTGTCGTGCGCACGCGCAATGCGCGCCCACAGCGCCGCGGAGTGTGTTTGCACGCCCCTCTCGCCACGGATTGATACTAACAAACGCGTTGCTGCGCTCTTCGTTTCAATTCTGTCACGAGTGGACAAGCGACCGACTCCAATGTCGAAAAATTCTGAACGCGCAATATCGTGCGCGCGACGCGGCGGGCGTAAAATAAGTTATTTTTTTGGGTTGGGAAAAAAAAACCCATGGTTAGGTTAGGTTAGGTTAGGTTAGGTTAGGTTAGGTTAGGTTAGAGAGATTCCAAAAACTAAAAAAAAAAAACCTTATGTTAGGTTAGATTCGGTTAGGTTTCATTTTGTTAGGTTCAGATGAAAGATTCCAAAAACTAACAAAAAAATCCATTTAGGTAACCGAAGGTTAGATTAGATTAGGTTAGGTTTGATTTTGTTAGGTTCAGAAGAAACATTCCAGTAAAAAATCCAAAATCTAGAAAAAAACACCCTTAGGTAACCGAAGGTTAGGTTAGATTAGGTTAGGTTTCATTTTGTTAGGTTCAGATGAAAGATTCCAAAAACTAACAAAAAAATCCATTTAGGTAACCCACGGTTAGGTTAGATTAGGTTAGGTTTGATTTGATTTTGTTAAGTTCAGAAGAAACATTCCAGTAAAAAATCCAAAATCTAGAAAAAAACACCCTTAGGTAACCGAAGGTTAGGTTAGATTAGGTTAGGTTTCATTTTGTTAGGTTCAGATGAAAGATTCCAAAAACTAACAAAAAAATCCATTTAGGTAACCCACGGTTAGGTTAGATTAGGTTAGGTTTGATTTGATTTTGTTAAGTTCAGAAGAAACATTCCAGAAATAATCCAAAATCTAGAAAAAAACACTCTTAGGTAACCGAAGGTTAGGTTAGATTAGGTTAGGTTTGATTTTGTTAGGTTCAGAAGAAACATTCCAGTAAAAAATCCAAAATCTAGAAAAAAACACCCTTAGGTAACCGAAGGTTAGGTTAGATTAGGTAAGGTTTCATTTTGTTAGGTTCAGATGAAAGATTCCAAAAACTAACAAAAAAATCCATTTAGGTAACCCACGGTTAGGTTAGATTAGGTTAGGTTTGATTTGATTTTGTTAAGTTCAGAAGAAACATTCCAGAAATAATCCAAAATCTAGAAAAAAACACTCTTAGGTAACCGAAGGTTAGGTTAGATTAGGTTAGGTTTGATTTTGTTAGGTTCAGAAGAAACATTCCAGTAAAAAATCCAAAATCTAGAAAAAAACACCCTTAGGTAACCGAAGGTTAGGTTAGATTAGGTAAGGTTTCATTTTGTTAGGGTCCGAAGAAAAATTCCAGAAAGATTTCAAAAACTAACAAAAAAATCCATTTGGGTAACCCACGGTTAGGTTAGATGAGGTTAGGTTTGATTTTGTTAGGCTCCGAAGAAACATTCCAGTAAAAAATCCAAAATCTAGAAAAAAACACCCTTAGGTAACCGAAGGTTAGGTTAGATTAGGTAAGGTTTCATTTTGTTAGGGTCCGAAGAAAAATTCCAGAAAGATTTCAAAAACTAACAAAAAAATCCATTTGGGTAACCCACGGTTAGGTTAGATGAGGTTAGGTTTGATTTTGTTAGGCTCCGAAGAAACATTCCAGTAAAAAATCCAAAATCTAGAAAAAAACACCCTTAGGTAACCGAAGGTTAGGTTAGATTAGGTAAGGTTTCATTTTGTTAGGGTCCGAAGAAAAATTCCAGAAAGATTTCAAAAACTAACAAAAAAATCCATTTGGGTAACCCACGGTTAGGTTAGATGAGGTTAGGTTTGATTTTGTTAGGCTCCGAAGAAACATTCCAGTAAAAAATCCAAAATCTAGAAAAAAACACCCTTAGGTAACCGAAGGTTAGGTTAGATTAGGTAAGGTTTCATTTTGTTAGGGTCCGAAGAAAAATTCCAGAAAGATTTCAAAAACTAACAAAAAAATCCATTTGGGTAACCCACGGTTAGGTTAGATGAGGTTAGGTTTGATTTTGTTAGGCTCCGAAGAAACATTCCAGTAAAAAATCCAAAATCTAGAAAAAAACACCCTTAGGTAACCGAAGGTTAGGTTAGATTAGGTAAGGTTTCATTTTGTTAGGGTCCGAAGAAAAATTCCAGAAAGATTTCAAAAACTAACAAAAAAATCCATTTGGGTAACCCACGGTTAGCTTAGATGAGGTTAGGTTTGATTTTGTTAGGCACCGAAGAAACATTCCAGAAATAATCCAAAATCTAGAAAAAAACACTCTTAGGTAACCGAAGGTTAGGTTAGATTAGGTTAGGTTCAGAAGAAACATTCCAGTAAAAAATTCAAAATCTAGAAAAAAACACCCTTAGGTAACCGAAGGTTAGGTTAGATTAGGTTAGGTTTCATTTTGTTAGGTTCAGAAGAAACATTCCAGAAATAATTTAAAATCTAGAAAAAAACACCCTCAGGTAACCGAAGGTTAGGTTAGATGAGGTTAGGTTTGATTTTGTTAGGCTCCGAAGAAACATTCCAGAAAGATTTCAAAAACTAACAAAAAAAACCATTTAGGTAACCCATGGTTCGGTTACATTTACAAACTAATAATTACAATAGTTTAAAAAACTATCATGTTTATCGTATCAAATTCAGCAAACCCTTTCATTTAATACCCATATCATGGGGGTGCATTTCAAATAGCCAAATCGATATCTTTAATGTCCGCCATGTTGGATTTAAGTCACGTGACTATTTTTGTCGTATTCCTGAGAGCAAACCCTTTCATTTGATACTCATATAATGGGTTTTTACCCATTTCCAATAGCCTGTTTGGCATCTTGGGGAGGCCGCCATATTGGTTTTGTAATGACGTTTCTTAGCTTGTCATGTATTGTCATCAAAAGTCAGAGCGTGTGCAAAATTTCATCCTAATCGAAGACCGGAAAGTGGGTCAAATAACGATTCCAAGTTTTTCTTACACATACATAGTTACAAGTGAAGCTAATAATATAAGCGTGTTAAACAATAAATAAAATATTGGGAGATCAAGTCCAACAAACTTATTAAGAGTAACGTACAAATTGAATATATATATATATTCAATTTCATATATATACAAATAATATGAAACAATCCATAACAAATACTTGACTAAAATAACAAACCAACCGGACAAACTTTATACCCCCTATTACATGTATTTAAGTGTTTATGTTTGTTAAAATACCTACAAACAGTTAACAAATATTGTATCTGTATCGATTTGATACCGTTGCTCTGCATTCATCGAGCAGTGTATGTATGAGACGGATTACCAAAACCTATCGGATAAAAAAACCTAAAAAATTTATCGGATAAAATTATCCCAATATACTTATTATTATTATTATTATTGTATTGCATTGCATTGCATTTCATTAATAAGTACCTCCTATCTACATACATTATGTTGGTAGTTACCTAATTTATTTTTATTCAATCCGATCAAATTTTTGCACTAACCAAGGAATTTTCAAAAATAAAAAAGGCACATTCAAATTTCTTTTAAACCACTAAATCACACCTCGCCCGCCGTGTACCGTGTACCCCACCCTCCCAGCCCTTCCCCGTGTGGCCATCGTATAAGGGGATATGAAAAAAATATTATGTAATAGTCTATTAATATGGACGCGCCATATATCCACCGCATAATAGGTGGGTGGGTCAGTTAGCAGGGGCGTGGCATTCCATATAGGCAGTAAAAAAGTGCCTACCTCGTCATTATAATGCCAAATCAATATTACAATATATCTCTATAAACTAAGCTAGAAATTTAAAGCATTTTTATTATCAACTTACATACATTAAGTATTAACGCGCTCAACTAATAAACGAAAATATTAAAAACACTATTGCAATTGCGCCTCATACCTACAATGTCAGTGAGGATATAAACCAGAAAAAATTGAAAATGACGCCCTGTTCATACAAATCAAAAGGTGACAGGACTGACAGGTGATATTCGCATCATATAGGTACCCATAAAGTAGGCATACATACATACATACATACATACATACATACATACATACATACATACATACATACTATTAATACTTAAGTTTTATTTGTAATTAAGATAGAAACATGGTTATAAATTGATAAATCATGATTTTATTTTTTAGCTTGGTTATTTATTATATTGACAAACTTTCAGATGTTACTCGTCCACCCTAGTAAATTATACTAGTCTAGTAGGCGCGTCGTTGCTATTTCCTGCGCTTTTTACCTATTTAGTAAACTAAAATAAATCTTAAACTAATATTATTATGAATGCTGGAAATTCCGTCATTTTATTTTATAATACTTTTAAAATTGTAAGTAGGTCAAGAGAGCTTAAGTTTTGGTTTCAAAGTACAGCAAACATTCCTTGAAAAGTTTGCGGCAGCCATTTTTTTTTCTTCTTCTATGGAGTTCTTGTTTTGCTTTTCGCTACCTTCCCGCTAGTGTTAGAAATGTTAAATTTCAAGTAAACATTTGTATTTTGATTGAATGAAAGTGTTTTATGGGTTTGTTTTGCATTAGAAACTATACTGAAATTGCAGTGTTACTTTCAGTGCTCCATAAAAGTTATGTCGTGTGTGATGTGTGAAGATTCGTTTTGTTTTAAAAGTTTTAACTGTGCGCTGATCCCCTAACTAGCCACTATATGGGTATCAGTTAAATGGCATGTCATTGTAAATTCATCCATTTCCTTGATACTTGTGTGTGTGGTGCTAAACTAAATCGACGCAAACACAGCTTGTATGCTGCTCCGTTCATAAATTGCACAGAAAAAAAACAAAATAATGAAGTTACTATTTGCTATTATTTCACTGTCTTTACTAGACACAAAATCTGAGTGTATAAAGTAAACATCAGGTTGTGGTAGTAAGTAGTAAGGTACTATACCTACTTCATTGCTCTATAATGTACAATAATATTATAGGTTTTATTTATAATTAAGGCAATGTGCAAACGGATCATTATGGACCCTATTTGGGCGCTGCAAAACAAGTGCTACATAGAGAGATAAAGCTTTACTATACAATATGAATTAGGAAAACAAAAATGAAAAAAAAAAACAATAAACATAATCTATGTATTCATCATTGATGCTATAATAGGATTTGGAAATAAGTGATCGTTTCAATGTTTATAGAAAAGTGTTATTGTTACTTTCTTGAGTTAAAATAATCGGATAATTTATTATATACTCTTATTTTATGGACATGTTGAAATGTGCTCAATGAACTTATTTGAAGCCGGCAAGTTGGTATTGTTAGTTTGTTATGATTACGGAGAGAATATTCATTACATTTTTATCTATGTTTAATGTAGGAAATTACCTACTAATTTAATTAATTACTTACTTACTTACTAGCTAACTAATTCACTAACTCACACACTCAGGTCAGGCAGGGGTAGTCGGAGGATGTGATTATTATTATTATTATTAATGTTCTTGTTAATTACCTGCGAACAAAGAAATTGCGTAAATGTTAGTATTTGTTTAATAATATGTAATATTTATTTATGTTAAAAAATTAAGAATGCCGAAGAACCATATGCTATTTATTATGTTGTTTACATTTACTTACTGAACATTAAAATTATTTCGTTAGCTAAGAAGAAGAGCAAACACGGCAGATAGGATAGGTAAACTAAAACGAAATTTAAACATTTGGAGTCAAAAAGAATATTGGCGTTAAATATTTATAAGCTTTTTATTTATGTTGAGTGTAACAGTTTGTGATATGAGCGAGCTAAGGTTGTTTATAAGGGAAATTTAAAGTACGAACGAAACAAACCACATGAAAGTTGTTCTTAACATTGATTCATACAAAATAATATAATGTTATAGTAATGTAATAATATTATTTATGTACGGAGGTAATTTATTAATACCTACACGGTCGCGAAAGTTATTGAAGTTGTTTTTATTTATTTATTTTATTAAAAGTAAATTTAATAAGTAAAAACACATTGTGATTATTATTCAATAAAACTAGTTAAAATAAAAAAAAAAGTGTACCGGAGAGTTGTTAAAGCAAAAGTAAATATTCCCCCGCGATGCGTTTCAAACAATATAACGATCATTCCATAGATTAAAAACAAACTTTCCATCGATATGACATTTACAAAATTTAATACAAACCTTCCATCGCGATGTGTTTGAAAAAACAAAAATATATTGTTTAGACGATATTGAATACAAGCCTTCCACTGCGATGTTATTTAAAAACTTTAAAAACGATCGTCCTCGGACGAATCACCTGGCGTAGGGCTGAGTCTCAACAGATCGCAGCACGACGCTGCTCTACCGAGCACAACACCCCGCCAGGAACGTAAGTCGTCTACAGACTATTCCGAGCCCCGACATCGAACTGAGGTAAATTCGAACCTTCAGAGCCGTGGTGCACGTGTTAAACCGACCGCACCGATCTCTGCGATTCAAATGGGCTTCGACGTCGCACCTTACGATGTAAAGCGCGACTAGTAAAGTCACATTGTTTAGAGCCTCCCGACTCTCGGGGCTCCACAGTGAGCATATCCTTGCCGGATTCGGCTAGGCTGGCTTCGGCCTTAGAGGCGTTCAGGCATAATCCCGCGGATGGTAGCTTCGCACCACCGGCCGCTCGGCCGAGTGCATGAACCAAATGTCCGAAACTGCGGTTCCTCTCGTACTGAGCAGTATTACTATCGCAACGACAAGCCATCAGTAGGGTAAAACTAACCTGTCTCACGACGGTCTAAACCCAGCTCACGTTCCCTTTTGATGGGTGAACAATCCAACGCTTGGCGAACTTTGCTTCGCAATGATAGGAAGAGCCGACATCGAAGGATCAAAAAGCAACGTCGCTATGAACGCTTGGCTGCCACAAGCCAGTTATCCCTGTGGTAACTTTTCTGGCACCTCTTGCTAAAAACTCTTTATACTAAAGGATCGATAGGCCGTGCTTTCGCAGTCCCTATGCGTACTGAACATCTGGATCAAGCCAGCTTTTGCCCTTTTGCTCCACGCGAGGTTTCTGTCCTCGCTGAGCTGGCCTTAGGACACCTGCGTTATTCTTTGACAGATGTACCGCCCCAGTCAAACTCCCCGCCTGGCAGTGTCCTCGAACCGGATCACGCGGGAGTTTAACGGTGACGAGCGTTGCCGCCACGCCACCACTCTGCACGCTTGGAACGAAACACCGTGCGCCCGCCGAACGAATCGACCGCGCACCGCTTCCGCCCAACCGAGTAAGTAATGAAACAATGAAAGTAGTGGTTTTTCAGCGACGACCGCCGAAACGATCTCCCACTTATGCTACACCTCTCATGTCTCCTTACAATGCCAGACTAGAGTCAAGCTCAA
>CAWUPE010001155.1:0-30003 GCA_963924145.1 Pyrausta purpuralis | reverse complement strand
TACTAGTTTTGTTCAATATCCCTTCTAAGTTAATACATGTACAGTCGACAGCACATCAGGTTTCCCACTTTTATCGCAAACTAGCCCTTATTACAACTGCATAAAATACCGCAGTGTTTTCCATAACGTGCTATTGTCCGTACTTATAAATTATTTGTTTCTCGTGCTACGAATTGCTACGAGATCATTGCTTCGCATGACAATGACTACGAGGTTCATTCAACTTCATAAGCTAAGATGCAAATAAATATTATGTTATGGGTAGATAGGTACCAAATCGATCTCTTCTTTTTCTTAAATTAAGAGAACAATTTTCGGTGGAATAATTGACATTATTTTATTTATCTTGAGTTTAATGGAAGGAAAAGTAGAAGAGAAAAAGGGGAAGAGCTAGGCCTAGGAGAAGTTATTTCGACCAAGGGGAAATGGCGGTGTTACTAGCCGTTGAATATTTACGATGATTTAAGGATAAAATACCCTAACCAAATGCCAGACTGGCTTTTTTAATAAATATTGATTAAGGTTATTTTTAAAAAAAAAACGCACAATCATAATTATTCAACCGCGTTCGTAACGACTTAACCATTACTTAAGTTTACTATCGATCACGCAACGGGCCTAAATCGAGCTGGGTTAGTTCATTTTCTGTCGTTGTGTATAATCGTAATCGCTATATGTAAGTATTTTATCATTGTATAATTTTTCCACGTGCATTTGAGTCGCTCCTTCAAGAGACGACGACGTACGAATTACGATGAGAAAATTGCTACGAAATAAATTGTCAAAAACAAAATTGTTGTATTAATAAAATAAAGCAAAGTCAAATAATTGATAGTAAAGATATTGCAAGATGAATGGATGCAACCCAGTAGGATACCAGTTATGTTAAATATCCCTTCTAGGTTTTACATGTACCTACAGTGGCACTAGTACACTTTAGGTTACCCACTTTTGTTGCAAACTAGTCCTTTTTACAACTGAATAAGATACCGCAGTGTTTACCTTGACGTGCTGTTTTTTTTTACATATTTTACACCAATCACATACATTGCTCGGATCCCAAAGTAAGTAGCCAATGCACTTGTGTTATGGAAATCAGAAACAACGGTGGCACCACAACACCCAGACCCGAGACAATATAGAAAAGGTCGTTTTTCTACGTTGACCCGACCGGGAATCGAACCCGGAATCTCACGAGATGGGCGACGCTTGAAACCAGCGTACTAGCCACTCGACCACGGAGGTCGTTAAAACTGTACATACTTTTGAATATTTTGTCTCGCGTGCTACGAATTGCTACGAGGTCATTGCTACGGTTGACGATGACTACGACGAACATTCAACTTCATACTTTTCTTCCTCTTGAGAGTATAATGTAAGGAAAAGTAAGTAAGGAAAAACCGCCAAGTGCGAGTCGGACTCGTACGCTTAGGGTTTCGTGCCAACTTTAACTGAATTAGGGAATCCAATAACTTCCACTTTGTAAAATACCACAATATTTTGTTGACAGCAAATATAACTTTGTTTATCATAGTGTTTGTATGAAGAACAAAGTTATGTTAGCGGTTGTTTAAAATGTGCTATATCTCAAAAACTTCGCGTTCGATCCCGTTTAAACCAATTTTCGTTGAAAGTATTTGTTAAGATCTACATTATATATTTTTTTTCAAAGTTTACACTCGCTTAGAGCATGAAAATAGATAGGGTGGGGGGGGGGGGCATGGGGGGACGACTACGGAACCCTAAAAAAAGGAAAAAGTAGCTAGGGACTAGGAGAACATATTTCGACCAAGAGAAGAAAAAAGTGACACGAAGGTATCACGTCGTACCAGGAGGTCTCTTAATTGGGAGACTTAAAAATACCATTACATGAATGATCTATGATCTACGATTTTAGGCTGTGTCAAAATTGTTTATGGATTATGATTATAATCAATAGTTGATTGGTGAGACTAACATTCGACTGTCAAAAACGTCCACAATTTTTTTTCTGATTTTTTAAGGATTGAAGTTGCTTAGAAAATCGCTGCTTAATGTTTCCTTTGTTTATGATGTAAATATGCAGAAAATTTTACTCCATTTTATTTAATTAAAATGATTGCAAATTCCCAACGACTCTTTGCTTATCCAAATTGCAGCATTTTATCTAAATTTATTCACAAATAATATCTAAAACTGGGGTTTTTGTTTCATTGCCGCGATGACATTTCAAATCGTCAGAGCGGTAGAGAGCCTACAAAGTTGCGCACGCTAGGTGTGCATATGTCGTGCACGGAGCCAATATTATCCAATGATAATAATTATTATTATTCAATATTAATTGACGACGCATTTGATGTATTGGTTAGAGGTCCTGACTATTATGCCAGCCGTCGCGGGTTCGAATCCCACAAGGGGCAAGGGGGTTTGTGTAATAAGCACGAATATTTGTACCTGAGTCATAGATGTTCAATATGTATTTAAGTATTTAAGGAGAAAGACGCCCCGTCATCGTAACACAAGAAAGAAAAATCCTTACTTCTTGGCGCATATTTATATTTATTTTATTTTATATTAAAAAAAATTGCTCCTTTTACAGGCCACATGCTGTATACTTTAGTGCGAAGTTTAGTACACGGATTGCTTGTTCATCAAAATCGATGATTAACTACAAGCCTTAATCTGTGTTGCTGGTTGGGTGCACTATTTCTCATTGAAAAGGAACGCTCCATGTCTTATCCATTCACGCGGCGACAAACGCTGCTATTACAAATGACCAGGCGTTTATAACTCTCACACAAATTCCTTGATCAGCCTTGTTTACTATGCGTTCTATCAAAGCATAGATCATTGACCTCTTGCAGTGTTATTTCACAAACCTATCACGTGCAAACGTGGTTCCAACCCAAACTAATCCCTAGTTTATGACGAATAGGGATTATTTTTGAGGAGGGGAGGGTTGTGCAATCACTCAGCCCCCTCTCACTCTCCCCAGTGGTAATCTGTCTGGATCTAATCGCTTTTGATACTTGCCATGTTTTGTACTAACGGGGAATGACATGTTGGTACTCGATAGACGTGGGTAATGAAGTAGAAGATGGTGGAATTTGAGCAATCTTTATGGAGATGAGAAGTCAATAAACAGCTTGAACAGGAGTCATAAATCGGTGTGGAATTTGGATCATGAATCGTATTCATGAAAGTTAAGTGCCAACGCTGAACTTCACGTGATTAAGTGGTTAGGGCTATAACAAAGGCGAATGAATACAAGGGTTTGTATTTGATTTTATACACGTAGCAATTATGTTTAACTGAAATCAAAAATCCGTGTATAGACAGTGAATATAAGTGTTTTAAGAGCGAGTTTTTCTCCTTTGACTGCCTCAACTGAACCACCATCTGCAGGTAGCAAATCCAACTTAAGCAGTATTTTTTTTACATTTCGCGTCGATAAGGATCAACCATCTGCTGTATTTACTTACGTAGCTATTAATATGTTTAAATAATCGAAAAAAAGGATAAGTATTTTTTAAGACATCAAAAAAACTTCTCAAATAATAAAAACACGAATTTTGTCTCAGTGTTTTTAAGCGCCCTATTTTTAATCACTCGCATCAAAAAAATCAATTAATTCCATAGAGAAGTGATTTAAAAAAAAACTCAAATATTTTTATTTTGTTAATATTTATATTTTGTTCGGTTTTCGTTAATTTTAGTTCACGAAAAGCACACGCCTGCAAGCAAGTGAAATTATGTCGACACTGTACTGCCGAACTATTGGATATCAATGGCCGAAACAATCTAGAGCGCCCAAACCTAGTTTCATGGTATTCCCATTTCTGTCTTATTTGTTAGCCACCACAGTTTAAGAGGTTCCTTCAAAATCGCAATCCTTCGGGATAGTTCCAAACCAAGCCTAAGGTCCACTTCTAATCTGATACTGGCTGATATGTCTTTTATGACTTTATCAGAAATAGAAAGGACAGGTCTGCACCCCGCATGATCAGCAAGCAAACAGCTTAGCGGGGGCGGAGGGGCTTCTCTAAACACATTATGTGGCCTCGGCAAAACGTGATCGCGCTGATTTCAATGTCAATTATGGAAAATGCAGAATACTCGTATATGTTAATTAAAGTTATACACCCACATATTATGTAAGTAGTTATGTCGTGACACCGAATATACTATGGTGGATTGGTATTAAATTAATAGTGACGAAATGGGCTATGTCTGAGCACTGTGTAAGTACATATTATTTGCTTAATGTCTGGTAGAGAGGGCTTAGGTATTTATTGTTATTGTTAGGTATGTATCTAGGCTTTAAAGTCAAATGAGTACTTTTTTCCTAGATGTTGCTGTCCCACTGCTGGACAAAGACCCCAAACGACTCCAGGCGTCCTGTTCTTGGTATGGGTTTGCCAGTCCTCGTGGTTTTAATCAAGATCGTCGCGCCACCGCTTTCGGGTTATGCCTTTCGAACGTCGTCCATCGGTAGCCAGCCATTAAGTGACGAACTTGGACCAATTCTTAGAAGACATCTTGAATACGTGGCCTGCCCAGTCCCACTTAAGTTTTGCGCATAGGTTTTGCGGTTTTAACACCGACGTCCATAACGCCGGTTTTTGATCGGACTGTGTTGTTGCGGATCCCCAAAACGCTACGCTCCATAGCCCTTTGAAAAACCCCAAGTTTGGACTTCTGACTTTTGGTCAGCGACCGAGTTTGGGGCCGTAGCTTAAAACTGGTAGAATGCAAACGTCGAGTAGCTTACGTTTTAAGCACAAACGAAGATCACCTATCATGTAAGCTTTCATGGACCAGTAGCACTTCCAGGCACACGAGCCGAACGGCTGATCTCTCCGTCTTATACAGGGTGTTGTTTTGTCAGCGACGAGCGACTCAGGGGTGGCTGTACAAACGATACTGATGCCAAAAATTTTTTTTTTTTGTAATGAAAAAACTCACAAAAACATTTTTTTTATGCGGTACAGCTATCGAGTCAAAACTACCATCACCTGGTAGCCTCTTCGGAGCTTACTAGCTACGGCGTAGTATTTCGAAGATAAGCGCTAACTACGTGCTAGGGTGCGAGTTTTCCCATAGAATAAGTATAACTCATATTATCTTCCCTGAATTGGATGTCACTGACCAAAACAACACCCTGTATTTATGCCTTTCGATTTCCACGATTGTGGGAGGTCTTTGAAGACTTCCTCGACAAAGCTGGTAAATAATTTATAATGAATACATGAAAGTTAGTAAAAAGCGTTTTAATTATCATAAAAAGATGTTTAAATTTTATAGATAGCCTCGATTAATGATAAAGAGACATCAGGCGCGTCTTAGAGCCTAAGGTGATTCAATTTCTTGTTGCACATTTTAAATAAAAGAGAGAGATTATTTTAAAGCTAGACAATTTTGTTCAAACAGCGTAAAACTTGTGGAGGGATTAGTTGATTTATGAGTGTCTTCCGAGATCTCCTTGACTAAGACGTATTTTACACTGAAGTGTAATGAAGGCTATTTTTATGTGTGGGAGGAGTGCACATTTGTATTTATTTTGAAAAACAAAAATGCAGTTTCCTATCTCTTGCAAGCCCTAAATAATTCAGAAGAAAAAGAAATATATGCAAGAGAAAAATTAGTAGATTGTTTTCTAAACTTAAATAGATACATAATGCTTTTATGCTTATACGGCTGAATCGATTTAAAAAGCTTGTATGATAGAGATTGAACTATGGAAACAGACATAGGATATTTTTGATTGAGGAAACATTTGAAGGATGTAGAAAATGTGCGAAGCCATAGTTAGTTCAGGTCTAATTCACCAGATTTTAAGTCATAATTTTGCACCCTGGATACCTGTACCGGTTTGCTATGATTATAGTACCTACCCCTGCGTGTTCCTGTTTCCCCTATTAGGGTGAGTGCAGACACCCTCCGTTTCGCACTGTCGGCTAAACAGCGGTTTAACTATCACCCTTATTCCAATACCAATATGGTAGTTGCAGTTGTAGAGTGAACTGTTCGCAGTGTACATTTGCATGTAGACCCACTAATTGAAACGTTGTAAAGTCCCGATGTAAATGCTGTATGTATGGAAATGTAGAGCTATTTGTGCTAAAAATTCTAATGCTGGTTTGAATTTTGAAGTTTGAAGGGTTAAAAGAAACGTAAAAGATGCCCTACTAAAATATTCACATCTTCCCGTAATAGGCTCCAATCCAATTAGGCGCCAATAATATCAAAGCAAAAATATAAATTCTATATTTACATTTTATACTTTCTTTACATACAGATAAATGTAGTTCGTATAAAGTCAGCTCACGTTATAGTAAAGTATAGATCCATTAGTTCTAATAGCTTGAGGGTCGAAAGGGCTTTATTTATCTAACGTCACTTGAGCTGCTCTTAGTATGAATTTTTTAGAACTATAACCCCATTTCTAGCTCTCTCCCTTTTCCTCTGCATCACGGAATGCTTGTAATAGCTCTACCTTCCGGACTGTTGACCACTTTCTTTCTTAAAGATATAACCAGTTGTGACCCTTATCACGTAGGAAAGAAGGAACAATATCAATTATTCCACTAGCTGTTTGACGGAGATGCTTACGGATCCACTAATTAGAACGTTATGCAACGTCTAGCATCTGGCAAGTGTACTAAGTTGAAAATACTAAATTACTGGCCACTTTTCCAAGTGATCTACAAATTTATTAACGAAAAAGGTCTGATGGCAGTTCGTGCGAATTCAGAATGAGTCATGTTCATTTGCCAGATCAAATAAATGAGAACAGGTGTTCTCATTTCAGTAAAGTGTGTCGGGGAATTGCTGACACCATCCCCGGAGGCAGGGGATGCTGGTTCGAGTCCGGAACATACTGCCGACCGAGATCTTTTTAGAAGAAAGTAGGTCGCCCATATTAATGAATGTTTATGTCAATACAATCATGTTTGCCCATGGAATGAGAAAAGCGTTCAACCACTAGATTAAAAGTCACAACCCAAAAGCTTTTAAGCGTCGACCGCGGAAGCTATATAGTGGCGACATTTTTTATGAAAATTGTATTCAGGTCAGGTCGACGATGGAATTGATCAACCTACATTCAAAGCGGGACTCCACGGGACAAGTCACCGAGTGCGAGTCAATCGACGGTTACCTGGCGGTAACTCGATTCCAATGCTGTTACGGGATGGAACCGCAGGTGGCGGAGTACCGCACAACGTCATTATTGCATAACCGCAGGCTCTGACACATAGCGAGGTCCAGTTAGATGAGAGTTATCATCGTATCGATTAAGCGGCAAACGCCGCGGCGGGACTTAATTGAAATTAATAAGCCGATCCACGATTTGCTAAGGCTGGGGTTTGTTTACAGGGCGGGCGGGGCCGGGCGGCGGTCAGCTGGGTGCGCGCGCCGCGGTCGATAGCGCGGGGGCGCGCGTGCGCGGCGCTATCGAGCCCACTCGGGCCGCCGCCGCCGCCGGCCGCGCACGTCATGCATGGGACTTAGCGGGTGCACGCGCGCGGGCCTCATGGGCACCGTGCTGAGCTTCAGCCCGCGCGAGCGGCGCCCGCCCGTGGCCGCGCCGCCGCCGGACCGCGCCGCGCTCGCCTACTCCTACGAGCGGCTCAACAACGCCAAGAATCGCGAGAACCGGGACCTGCCGCGCGACGAGCGCCGCGCCACCCTCGACGACGCCGCCAAGATCATCTCCGAGAAGACCGCCCTCGAAAAGAACCTGAAGAAGCACTCGCTGTTCATAAACGCGCTGTCGTGGAAGAGGTTCTCGACGGCGAACAACAATAAAAAGAAGTTAGAATGCAAGAGCAAGAGCGTCGCGACGTTCCGCGCGCCGCTGACGGACAACGCGCCGTTGGATAGGAATAAGAATGTTAGCGTGCAGGGGGTGTATGTGCGGCCGACGGCCGTGCCCGCGCCGCTGCCGCCGCCGTCGGAGGCGGTGCGCGCGAACGCGCTCAACAACAATGTCTGTTACACGGAGAAGCTGCCGACGAGCGTGGTGGGGCCGGTGGTCGCGCCGCGTAAGACGGTGATTCAGGCGTCGACGTCGGAGCTGCTCAAGTGCCTGGGCATGTTCCTGCACGCGCGGTGTCACCGGCTGCGCGACTTCCAGGCGGGGGACGCGGTCATGTGGCTGCGAACGGTGGACCGCTCGCTGCTGCTGCAGGGCTGGCAGGTAAACAACCGCGCACCGCGTAAGCGACATCTGGCGGCGACTGTCGGCATATCGCGGACGAGCCGTAGGACTAATGGCTGCACATCTGCAGTGTGCATTATTAAGATCGTCCGTGACACGCCTGCAGTGGCCCTGAGACGTCTCCTATGTTTTGTTTAGTCTAGACATCTTCTGTTGTACTGTTTGTGCTGTAGACTACTGCCGCATTAAGCCAATAAATGATGTTCGTCATTGCCTATAATGGCGGTGATGTTAGTCATGCAGTTTAATAAAAAACTGTAATGTGACGTCAAATCGTTACGTGATTATAACATTTGAGAGAATTATTTACATGACAGTATTTATAAAGCAAATGAATGGTTATTTATTCATACTGAAGCTGATACAGAATTAGCAAAAGAAGGGTTTCTACCACCTTCACTTCCGATGTTTGTAACCAAATAGTTTTAGTTAATATAGTTCTGATTCCAAACGTACTCCATTATACAACTAAAGTTTGCAAAATCGTGATTCAATAGGACAGTTTAGCTCAACATTTAAATAATGTACGCAGATTACTGCGAATAAATACCGAGAATTTAACATAACGCAATAAAATCCACACGTAGGGCTTCTACTCACAACAAACATTGTATTGATCTGCTTTTATGCTTCTATTGCGTGTTCCGCAGTCGCTGCGAACGAACTCACTTTGCGCTATAATAGTTTGAACAGGGTTGTTATTTTGAATGTTATAGCTCATGAGCTTAATAAAAGGGTTCAGTATACGGATAAGGTAGGGTATAATCATGGAGTCTAACGGGTTACAGTGTCTAGATACTAGGGCAGGCTTAAAGCGCTTTCCCTTTAATTTATCTACATAATATCAGTTCAAACATTTACAGATCTAAACAAAGTACGTCATTTAAAGTCCAGTTCCGGCTGGACTTCTATTACACAACATTGTAGACGATAGAAGATATATTACAGAAACTAGTAGACAATGATAGTTACCAGAAATTAAAATAAAATGTAAGTATGTAAATAAGATTGTCGACTTAGACCTAATATTCTCAACGTTAGATAAGGAATATTTGTCCAATAAAATAGAATACGCTAAATTTTAAACCTAACCTATTTGTCAGCGTTCACTTATGTAAATGACGTTTTAAAATCAGCCGGTTCATACTTATTAAGTCGCATAAGTCTTATCTGATGTTGATAAAATCGGCCTTAAATTTTCACCTTGTGGTGAATTTCGACTTCTGTAACTACAAATATCAAATTTTTCGAGATATTATCTACTTAAATTATTAAAGACGTCGTGATAAAAACAAGTTAGTTGCGCTGATATTATATATTATCATCATAATTTTATTTCTTAGATTTCAAAGGCCAATATCATATACGAGTACAAGTTATGCTGTCATTCTATTCCATTCTATCCATAAACACCTAAAGTCATACCTACAACCGTCAAGAGGGACACCGATTAAATGCAGATTGTACTAACGTCAAGTTTTTATTATTATCAGACTGAATAAGTATAAAATGACATTAACGTAAAATTATTGCTGACAAAAAGGTAACGTTTTCAAATTAGGGCTGATTTTTTAATAGTCAGATAAGAAATATTCGTCGAACAAAATACAAGATGGCTCATTTGAAAACGTCACCTTATAGTCAACAATCATGGGTAACTGTCATTTTTTTAAATCTGTCGCTTTATAATTTATCAGTCTGATAAGTTTTATCTGACCATTGAAAAATCGGCCCTTAGACGTATTGTATTTTATTCAACGAATATACCTTATCTGACGTTGGGAAAATAAGGCCTACGCCTCGACGTTCTTATTTATATACTTTTTTATTTTCTTCTCTGGTAGTTACCAGAGTTGATATTGATAATGATAGTTATCATTTATTTGAAACATAAAGTCTGAAAATCCTCTACACCCTTTGTATGTGGCCAGCACATCAGGTTACCCACTTTTGTGGCAAACTAGTCCTTATTACAACTGAATAAGATACCGCAGTGTTTACCTTGACGTGCTGTTGTCCGTACCTATTTTTTTCCTGATGAAGAAAATATAAGAAACTTAGATCAAAAAAATACCATGAGTTGCGTATCAATGCGGTTCTTTGTCGAGCTATTTTGACCAATAATAACAATACCTGTATTGTACTTAGTTGAGCTTACATGATTCGGTGACTGTGTCGCTCCTATATTTTATTTTAGTCGTAAATATTACAGATAATTTTGACAACGTAAACATGTCATAACTCGAATAGCATTTGGCCTTTTGATATATTATGTCTATGCTGCTATTCATTGTTTATTGAAAAAAAAAACGAATTTTATGATTTCATCGTAAAATTTCATTTACAGAATTCAGCAATCGAATCCAAATCCAATTTGTCTGGAAAGTTTCTTTTTTTACTCGCACGGTGTTTCTACTGTCGTAGCTAATGCACTAGTGTTATGGAAATCAGACGCAACTGTGGTACCACAACACCCAGACCCGAGAAAATATAGAAAATTATGATTTTCACATTGACCCGACCGGGAATCGAACCCGGGACCTCGGAGCGGCAACGCCTTGACACCCAGCGCACTTAGCTGTTACACCACGGAGGTCGTTAAACAACCAAACTTCTTTTGGAAAAGGTGTAGGTAAGAAACCGCAGAGCTCACAAAGGTGACCTGGAGGGCTGAATCGTTAATAGATGCCAACTTTAACATCGGTTTTATTATTTATTATCCATTAAATGATTGTATTTTTTATTAATACACATTTATAAATTTTATTTATCATCAAAAGTCATGTTATTTCTATCTTATTGTTATGTTATATATAATTTTTAATATTCTACCCACAAAGGCACCCGCTGTAAATCAGCGTCGTGGTATTCCACGACTTATGCTGAGCGGGCGCCTGTTTGACTCAAGTAGCCTTCATCATCATTATTATCATCATCTGTTGGTTTAGTGGGCATTCTCTACCAGTCATACCTCATGGCTAAGTCTATTACATATGTATTTCTTGTACTTGCACATACATCGTCAAAAGATGATTCAAAATACATACTATAAAATCCCTTTTCAGAAACCGCAAATCGATGTATCTACAGGTTTGTCGTTTAGAACACGCATACTAAAAGACAAAACACAAATGTTGACCCAAATTACCAAAAAAACTACTATATCTTTTTGCGGTTGTAATGCGTAACTTCTACTATTATCATTACATTTTCAAATTTCCCTAAATTCACACTAGCCCCATCAAATAGGTGCCAGGCTGGCGTATTTTATTATTTTCCAATTGCCAAAAATGAGTGTGAGCATTCGGTACCTAAGGAAATGAAAATCAATATTAAAATCGCTTTTCTATCTACTTTTTTGACAGTTTTATTTTATGAACTTGAAGTAGACAATTATTAACTTTACAAGTAGTTAATAACTTTAAGATTTAAAGAAATTTATTCTTATAAGAAATTTTACATTTCACTTAAAATTAAATACTGAGTACTACATTTTACGCATCGGTACTTGCTGCTATAAGTAACCGGAGCTTATTTTTAAAAGTGTTTAAACTTTTACTTTCTTTTAGGTCATTTGGCAAACCGTTAAATAGCTTTGCTCCCTTAAACAGTATTGACTTTTTGCCATAGTTGGTCCTCGGCGTTATTGTCTTGAGTTTATATCTATTTCTAACGTTATGTTTATTAAAATGTTTAAGGGTACAATGATGAACTCAGTCTCCAAATTTTCTTTGGCTTCATCAAGCAAAACGTTGCGCAAACTCCTCTTCCATTATATCACACTCTCGAGATTATAAAACATAAGAAAAATGTGTTTCTCAGAACATCCGTATTCTGAGGCAACCCACTCGAGCGAAAAGTGTAATCTCTCATACACAAGGCGTATACAGGGTGTAAGACAGCATCGTTTGTACAAATTGATACCTGATTATAACTGGGTTTGTGAAATGCAATGAATTTCAAACCTTATTTATTAAGTTTCGATAGAAGGTTTTTTATTTATTGATTGTCCAGTTTTCAAAACTTTACAAAAATGCTGAACGTGAGTGCGGAATCAAATTAAATTAATATATGTCTATTTTGTAGTTTTATGATAATTTTGTTATCATTGTTCAAGAGCTTGCCGGAGTTGAGTAGAAATGCATTTATTTAATTCCTAAAAATTTCCTCATTCCCTGCCTCAAAATACTTGTTTATTTTTTATAAAAAAATAAGATTAAAAATAATCTTTAAAAAAGTTCTATTATGTTTTAATAGTCGCTTTTCTAACTTGAAAGGATGCCCGCATCTTATCTTGACACCCTGTATTTCACCTCGCCATAAACACGACTTCATTCAATATTGCTGAGACGGCGTACGTCAGGGAAAATCGATAGGTAGACCGACAAGACTTGAATCGGAGTTTTGTTTAGAAAGAGACGGCGAATTTAGGGTTGTTCGACCCTCGTGAGTGTCTTTTAGACGGTAGTGTTTACCAAATTGCAAAAAATCTGCTATTTGAACAGTAAAAAATGCTTGGTCATAGCTTATAGGTGCTTACGATTGGTTTCTGAGAATTCCTGGCTTATGCAGGAGATTTTTTATCAAGATTGATCGAGAGGGATTTCCCTAGTGATTTTTTTTTCTTAAAACTAGCAGCGAAATATTTTCCCCGTGTAACAAGCATGGTAAAGTGAAGTGCATTGAGTAATTATATGTAGAGTCATAGATTTTTTATTCTTTTGCACGAATTATTATACCGTGAAAACTCTCAAAGCTTTAAAGGAGAGCTGTCAGCCGTTGGTTTTGCAAAAACATTGAGTTTCTTCGCTAATTACTTAATTTAAGTCTTTAGATATTTGTTCAGTCAAAAGATGGTACGAAACTTACCTTGATATTAGCATAATACTATTTGATATTGGCAATATTATTAATGTTACAGTTAAAACCCATTTTTCGTTAGAACTCGTTTTCCCTAGTTAACACTAGTTATTACTTAATGCCTTTGTTAAAACTAGAAATAATCAGTTAAAACTAGAATTTACCACTGACATATTTGATTTTCAGATAAAACTAGTTGTCACATCGAGCTATAGTTAAAACTATCGCTAGAAAAACTGATTCGGGATTGAAAACAAGATATCAGTTTTTAAAATATTTATTGAAAAGATCTAAGACACTGGGAACCAAATAGTCTAAGACTAAAAGAACATTGTTGAGAACATTGACTTAAATTTAGTTGCCAAGATGGCAATATTGATTATAAGTAGGTAAATAAAATAATCAAATAAATCAACAGAACACAACCATACAATTTTAAAAAGAAAAATTGTTAAAGAGCATTAATTAATCCACTATAAAATCTAATCAGTCAAACTAAAATTTAATAGGATGAGGATCTACTTGTCATTGCAAGACAAACTATCGTGGCATTTTGAATTACAAAGATAACCACTTTTCTTGCAAAAACACCTTTTTGACATACATCCTTTCTTGCATACGCTGCGCAAATATCCTTGGTCTGTTCCTATAGCTGCTTCTTTAGCAAAAGTTCTTAAAGGTAAATTTGTATTCGGCACATCTTCTTCACGCAAAATTTTTTTGCACTTGTCCATTTCTGACCTGAAAAACACATTTAAATAGTTAGGTTTTACCTAATACTGATATAACGAGAACAAATGGATGAAATTAAACTTGATAAAAGCAAGCAGCAAGCCAAAATAAAACGAGTTCATTTATGACAGAATTTACCAATCCTCTGCCATTATCGGAGTATAGTATTAATACAGGGAGCACCAAATGTCAAAAATATATCAGTCGACGACGGCTTTCTTACTTTTCAGGGCACGTAACAAAACAAATTTTGTCAAATGGTTCTTATATACCATTATAAACTTAAATCTCCAATATTCCCGCGTTCGCATGTCAATAAGATCGGCTTGGCAACAACTGTTCATTTCAGAATGTATGAAACAAGTCCTTTTATCTTCATACTCTTTTTACACTGACAAGTTTCGCACGTAGAGAGAAAAATATTTATCATTTCTAAGGTTATGTTTGCATAATTTCGCGAAGTTTCAATTTTCAGTCTATCCCGACCACCATGTCCGATGGCCACATGAGCTGCTTCAATTATGTCAAAAATTTCATTTACATACAAGTAGTACCTTCTTCATGGGCTCCTTTTTAGTCACATTTTTTTTTGTATTCCACGAATATTAATAACCTTAAATCGCTTCACTCTCCTGTACGGTTTTTGAGATTTCTGAACAGCTTGTTGTGATTCTTTAATTTCGTTCACTAAATTGTCATAGGTTTCTTTTGTCATAATATAAAAGTGGTCTTCTTTTTTTTCGTGATCACGAATTGCTAATTACTTGTTTAAAACTCCTCTTTTTACATCTCGCGACCAAACGGAATAAAGAACGATGATCAGGTGATGCCTCGCCGCCAATCAGAATAAGGTATGATGAACTCTAACCTCGGTCGGAACAGTTTTAACTGACTCTCTTCGGAAAAACGCGTTTTGTCTTGCAGAAACTAGTTTTAACTGATATTTGATTCAGACATAAGTAAATTCTAGTATTAACAAAGGCATAAAGTAAAAACTAGTTCCAACTAGGAAAAACGCGTTCTATCTACTAACTAGTTTTAACTGTAACATTAAGATTGCACAAACTTGGGATAAATATTAAGTAGACATACAGACGAGCAAGTCAAGTTTAAATTAGTATCTTAGCTTGTGATAGGGGTGAACGTTGCAATAAAAATGAGTAGGCAGTTATGAGGTACGAGATATTTGTTTAATTATATAAATCAGGCACCGGATTACAAACTGCAATACAGACACAAAGAACATTACAGACTATCATACATAAAAAATAATATATCAAAATCAAAACAAATTGTAAGAAACTAATGTCTTAGTTTTTACGGTTCCGTAGCCGAATGGCAAAAAACGGAACCCTTATAGTTTCGTCAAGTCTGTCTGTCTGTCCGTCCATATGTCACACACACACTGTTAACCGCTTTACGACTCTCATACAAAAAAAAAACATAATGATATTTAAGGGGGGGGGGGGGGGGGCATTCATGAAACTAAAACCGTTTTCTTTGTCAAACCTGTGCGTGTGGATTCTATGGATAGGTCTTTTACAATGACATAGAGTTTTCTAAAACCATTTTCTTTTAAAGTCTAACGTTTCATAGCTAGACGCTACTTCCAACGAAAATAGTAACGAGTAGTTTGGACGAGATCGGACGAGAAGTTTTTGAGATATAATACATTTTCAACAACCGCAAACATAACTTTGTTCTTCATACAAACACTACGAAAAACAAATATATATTTGCCTTATATTTGCTGTCAACAAAATACTGTGGTATTTTACAAAGTGGAAGTAAGTGGATTCCCTTATTCAGTTAAAGTTGGCACGGAATCCTCAGTGCGCGAGTCCGACTCGCACTTGGCCGTTTTTTACAGATCCATCGAACTTCATCTTAAGGAAGTCGGTATAAAACCGTTGACCGGTACGCCATTAATATTTGGTTTATCTTCTCTTAAAAAGCCTATGATTCAGCTTATATGAGCTTTTTTTAAAATCTATTTAATCATGTTTTGCTGTCAGCACTTTTTCTATTTTCGTCAGATTAGAAAACTTCTCTTGATTTAATTGGACAAAAATGTTTATAATAATGTTATTGAATAATCTCTTATTAAAATCATCGTACTAATACTACACATGCAAAAGTTTGTGAGGATGTACGGATGCCACGCTAAAAATACTGAAAAGATTTTTATGAAACTTGATAATAGTATAGTTTATACATTGGAACAGCTTAAAGGCACATTTACAATGTAATTTTGTGAGATACGAGACTACTGCTAAGTTAATATTTTTGTCTCTACACAAAATATGTACAGGGGGCGTATTGAAATCCAACTTAATCTGTTAAATTTCCAGGCAGTTCAATTGACTTGCCATTTCAATGTAAACGGATATTATCAATATAATATAATATTATTTTATCATATTAATATCTTAACTAATAAGATTATATAGCTGAAGATTTTGTTTGTTTGTTTGTTTGAACGCGTTAATTTCATGAACTACTGTTTTAAATTATATTGTGCTGGGTAGCCTCCCCCACGGCTTTCCACAGCGACCGATCACAAGCGGTCTGCATCCAGTTTGATCCTGCGATCTTTATAAGGTCGTCTGTCCATCTTGTTGGTGGACGTCCCACGCTGCGTCTCTGATCGAAGGGTCTCCAATCTAGAACTGGCCTGTCCCAATGGCCATCAGTTCTTCGCGCTATGTGGTCTGCCCATTGCCACTTGACCGTACTGATTCTCAAGGCTATATCCGTTACCTTAGTAGTAGTATTATATTATCTGGGCCTTAGTTCTTCTACGTATCTCCTCATTTCTGATTCGATTCCGTAGAGACACCCCAGCATAGCCTTTTCCATCGCTCGTTGTGTGATTTTGAGCTTCATTATTAATATAATATATAATGCGAAATAGCTAAAGCTGTAAATAATTTCACAGAGAAGCGGAACTGCTTAATTGTCGAAGCTTTATCGAAATACGCGGGATCTATTTTCATTTAGAATAATGTTTTCACAGTAGACTATTTGGTCTGATCCAGTCCCGGAAGTCAATATTACGTTTGGCTAGTTTTGGAATTTTAGTTTTTGATTCTAGTTTACTTTGTTACACTATAACTGTGTGAATTTAAATATAATGTAGGTACGTTATATGTAAAATAAGTCACAAAACATATTGAATGTGGTTTTTTTAACTACCTTATCGAAAATGACCCGATCCCGTGGAAAGTTAATATCAAAGTTTATTTATATATTTGTTTGTTTGTTGAATTTTTTTTAAACCTATAGTGGTATTTTAATCATGTAGCTTCGTTAAATGTGGGTTTTTATTTAAACTCGCAAATCCGAAAGTATTTTGAAATTTCAAACCAATTCATTCGTTATACTGAATACAAAAAAACCGGCTAAGTTTGAGATTGCCTTCTAATAAGGATTTGATTTCCTTTAAATAAAAAAAAATACCATAATTAATTAACTTTTGACGAAGATGACTCACAAAATAGATTTTTGTACAACTAAAATAAACAATCAATACCAATATTTTACAACAGTTTCATATTCATATCTTGACGCGATTTGGAGAAAAATAAATTTAAACGAAGATTTACATGAATTTTATTTTGCTTTTAGTTTATGGACTACAACTTTGTCTTTTGTTGGCTTATCATAGCTGTGATAGTTTTCGTTCTCAATTCATCGTATATGCTAGTATTGCGAATTTTTAACGTATACACCTACCACCGTTAGGTTGGGAGAGAGTGGGGTCATTGAACTCTATCAAAAATTTGACTTTTAAAACTAAATGTTACGGAAACAGGCCACTATATCGAAAAAATATATTAGCAATCTCACAATTATTATAAAAGACCTATTCTATGATCTCCCGCACGTTGGGTTTGGCGGGATGAAAAAGAACACGTTACTTGTATTTGCCAGGAGGTATTTGTATTTGCCTGGGGTTACCCAAAAAAATAATATAAAAAAAAATATTTTACCACTTTGGCGGGGAGATAAGTATATCATAAAATGTAAAATTACAGTTTGCTAGCACTTTAGTTCTCTGCGCTGAACTGCAGACAGTCGGAATACCGAAACTCTACGGGTTCCTTGTTGAACTACGGAATCCTAAAAAAACGAAAAAAAGTAGAAAAATAGTATTGTCGAGATAGGTTTAAGTTTCATAAGTACAGTTGTTGTTTTGATGGTTATTTTGTGGAAGAGCAATTCTTTCTGATTAAAGTCGGGTCACTTCCTGGGGGACCGAAGTAAACTCTACTTTCCCACATTAAGAATATGGTTACACTGAAATACACACACTAGAATTTGGCTAATTTTCTCCGTTTATGGTATGTTGCTAAGGTGATTGCGAATAAATCTTTGCGTTAGAAGGAAGGCTATGTTTTTTATGACACAGTTAGGTTTAAATACCAGGAATTTTATAAACTAAGCTTAACTTAACAATAAAAATGACAAGCATAAGTTTCATTTTCCCAGAGTTAATTATTAAAAACTGTTAATGATCAAACTAACTAACAATATAAATCTGAAGTTTATTCAGCGTTGATCTGGCTTGTTACGAGTATATGTATAGCTTAACTTCAAATGAAATTGTAGCCGTGGGTGTACCCACCAAAGGTCACTTTTTTACTTTCCTACGAAATATCGTGATTCAACGAGCCTTGAAACTCACAAAAGTTCAAAGGCTTATCATGAAATCAACAAATTATACCGAGAACAGCCTACAGAGTCGAAAAAAGGCGTTATATTGCGCGATAGTCATACCATAACTGAACTGTTGATACGAAACAAAACCAGTATTAAAAAAAACACATCAATAGTTAATTTCTTCTTCTTTTATTTACCTACTGCTTGAGGATCGTGTTAAGTGAGTGAAATGTCATGTAACACATAATTTGTTTTTCATCTTCTGTTCGGAAAATTGAACTTTCATGTGCAGGTGAGTTTCAGTCCGAGTGGAAAATAGCTTTTTCTGAAATATAATAGGGTAAAAAGTAAATGAGTTTTATTTACTACGATCAGGGTCCCTATTTTTGAATCACTTGCGTCAAGATAGCGTGACATTCATTGATTTAAGTCAAATTTCGGAATAAAAGCAGTTGAAAATCAACACAACACACAGGAGTGATTTGAAAAAAGATAACTCAATGTTGTGAGTACTGACGTCTAATTTTCGCGTGATTTTCGTTGATAATTTATTCGTTGTCGAATGATAATTACACGCCATGTCCAGGTATGAAGTTAAAGATAATTTGAGTCACACACAACATATTATTAAAATAAAAGTTTTCCGTCCATTTTAGCTTAGCTATTCATTAAAATAGTACATTATGATACAAGTGTGACAAGTTGACCATTACATACAAGGCGATATTGTGTGCGCACGAGCGAAAGCGAGTGCGCCATAAGAAAGCCGCGTATATTATGGTCACAGGCACACGTGTTTCATACGACATGTTTCAACACACTTGCGAGGAAAAAACAAGACTTCATTTACTAAGTTTTTAATTATGAAAATAGTTAGTAAAATACTTTTCACTCGATTTTGATGGCAAAGACTTTCGCACGCATTTTTCGCCTCGTTACGTATGTCCGGCGGAGTTAATAATGAGTTTTCTTCATTTTCTTCACTTGAAGTAGACATTTTCATTATTATTAAACTTCATAATTAATCCAAACTTCGTCACAGCCGACCATTAATATTTACGAAAAATGGCGCATTGTTTTTTTTCTTGCCGCAATACCGATGCGCGCGCAAGGTTTAGGCGCGAACTAGATCGGACAAAAGCCAAGATTAAAAATGAAATAATTCGTATATATAACACAAATCACAAAAAATGTTAAATGAATTTGAGCTATTTTTTTGTAATAAATCTGGATTAACCATTTATTGGAACAAATATGTAGGTACTGTTATTTTTAGCATAAATACTGTTTGTTGCTAAAATAAAAGTATTGTATAACCCGACTAAATTGTATCGCTTCTTCTTCTTACCTACGACTTGGTACTAGGGTACAAACGTAAATTGGTCGGGTCAATAAACTATAGGCACTAGTGCAATAATATACTGAAAAAGCACGCGTATTTAATATCTATGATTATGAGCCAAAAATCGGTCGAATAAAAACGTCGTTTTGAGCTAGTGTGTTCTGACAAGTATACAATAAGTCCAAATTTAACAATTACAAAAAACTTAACAAATATAATATTCGGCTGCCCGCCTTAATGCCATTTTATTTTACATTGATATTTATAACACAGATTTTAATTATTGATATCTTTGTAGGTAGGTAGGTCAATAGGTTAGGCCGGAGGCAAGATTTATCTATACTAATATTATAAAGCTGAAAGTTGTTTGTTTGATCGCGCTAATCTCATGAACTACTAAACCGATTTGGAAAAATAATTTGGGTTTAGTTTAGGGCTACAATACGACTTATAAGAGCAGAGCAACAGTGAATAATGTCGCTAAAACGGGAGGAAAATTTTCCTTTTGAGAGCTTCCGTTGCGTACGCATATGTCTAACTTATATGGTTTGCTCACTTCAAATCTATTTTATGTTCATAAATAAGAAAAAAAAATTAACATATTAACATAATTATTTAATTTCAATAAATATCTCAGAAGCTATGACAGTTTTAAAATAACTCCTAACTGCTATGGTTGCTTGGCTCTTACTTACAATGAAAATATGTGTATTGTATTGCACTGAAATGTTTCACGGGAAATCCGAAATTTACGCGGGCGATGCCGCGAGGGACCGTTAGTTAATAATATGTTGCTTTCTAAATTCAATAGGTATGCAATATCTCATCAATCCAGTTACAGCCTAGCTAGATTATCCGCTATACAATTACTTCCTCGACTTCATTAATCGATCTAGTTGACAGATGGCGAACTTACTATTGTTTCTAGGCTTCTGGGTCAAGGTGTCTATTTTCATATCATCTATTTTTATAATACTCTACAATACCACTACTAGAGTAATTGAATTGAAGTTTGTTGCGCTTATGAAATTTCACTGGCATGGCGGCGTTTCGTCGAAAGTCAAAACACAGGAGGAATTCTTTATAAACATTGATCATTATACGCCGCACTACTAAAAATACTGATTCTAAAAGCTCAAGTATAGTAAAATAATTTTAAAATTTACAGGTATGGTGATACATATAGGTTTTAGGAATCAGTACTTGAAACTCAGTCATCAGTTGGAAGTTTGGTCGCAAACCGTCGCGTCGTTGGGACCTTAAGACCTCCTGTGTGACCTTATGTGTAAAATGCAACTTTTCGAGAAAACCGATAAAAACCCTACAAAGATTGTAAGGAAAACAATTACTAGTGTTATCTTCAACATTTCAGGATTTATCTCTGGTAATTTTGTTTAAAATGGTCGGGTATTAAATAAAAACCCTTTTATATATTAACCATTTACTTTAAGCTCTAGACGGTCATTTACTTTGTGCTATGAAATAAAAAAGTTACATTATTATAAAATCACATAAGAGATTTTTGTTGCTATTCACTGACACATAAGATGTTTCACTAACAAGATCTATGATAGTTAAAATATTAAATATTATTTTAAAATGATCGATAAATCTAGTAAAATAAGGATTTGTATCCCAATGCCTTATTATGACACCCGTAAAATCATTACATCACATAAATACTTTTGTCGTAGTACTAAAATATATATTTCTTTAAACAAATATAACCGGAGATAGTTAAACCGAATAGTTCCCATAAGTTGGCCCATATTAAGGTACATTATTTAACTCACCTCTATCTGCGAAATCTGGGTCAGTCGATGTCGGAAATAGAAGCCAATCTCCACATTTTCAATTCTTTACGAATAAGAAATGTTTCCATTGTACTATTCCAAAATTAAATCGCCATGAATAAACTAACTAAAAACCTTAAAAATAACGCATTTGTCTTCTATTTAGGAGAAACAAATAATTTTGGAGTCGGTGCATGATGTGTGTAGATTGTTGGAGTACGTAAGCTTGACTTTATATTTTAAATTAAACTTACACTGTATCCTTAGTTGAACTATACCGATTATAACCGCTACCGATATACCTTATATAACTATACCTAATTGAACTAAAAAGGAAAAATATCGCGCTATTTTCGTTTTCGAGAAATCACTTACAAACAAAATTTTGCACGCGTGATAGGAAGATTTAATAGATCAACATACTAAAATTTTATCCAATTCTGACGATATACAGGTCGAACTAATTACCTCCTTTTTTTGAAGTCGGTAAAACTGCCAACTATTGATGAGCATACCATACGAACCAACACTTAAGAGATTATAATTCTGCCCATAACTTACGATGAATAAATCTAATCTTGTTAGACATGATTTTACCATAGTCAGATAAGGCATATTCGTCGAATAAAGTACAATACGCCTAATATAAAACGTCACCTATTTGCCAGTTATTAAAAATGACCTTTTAAGATCGGTCGTCACATACTTATTCAATCTGATAAGCTTATCCGACGTTGAAAAATCGGCCTTTTAAAATTTTCGCATACGATAGAGCTTAAAACATGGTATTGAATCGGTATAACAACGAATTTTCGCCCAACCTGAGTCCAAAGCCTGTTTAAGGATTTCCAGATCGGAAAGGAGAACATGGCCAGGTGGGGATTTTCGGCAAGCTCCGATGTGGACTGTGTTTGCGGTGCAGTGCAAACTATGGAAAACTTAACATCGTGCCCGGCGAGTCCCGACACCTGCACGCCAGCGGATTTAATGAACTGCAGTCGATCCGCAATACAAGTGGCTGAATTTTGGCCTTTACGATGTAATCTCGTGTTCCATCGACACGCTAAGAAGAAGAAGAAAAACGTGTTTTCATAATAAGTGACAAATAAAGGTCACAACGATTCCTTCTTGCTTAGGCAATCAATGCTGGTGATTTTATTCCAAGAATCATTTGCATTGTATGCTTACCGATTTTGTTATTATTTGTAAAAAAAACTGAAATACTTCATATTTGTGTAGGCAGCGCAGCCTCATAACTAACACTTTAATAATTCCAACGAGCCGGGTAAAAAGCCAAACATCAAGAGTCGACAGCAAAACCCCTGAAAAACTTTTCAATTGCAAAACAAAAACTTGAACATAAAATGTCGAAATACATGTGACGGGCAACAAAAGTTTATTTCCCTTTGATGACGCATTTCTTCGCACGTTGCGCGTTGTTGCTACTGAATAAAGAATAAGGCTATTTATAAAGGTATTAGGCAATCATGAAATGTCAAGTTGTTTCAGTAAATTACCAAAAGTTTCACGAACGTCTACTCAATATGTATTGACGCATGTTCAAATAAATAAAATATGCTTCCTAGAGAAAGGTGAAATTTTATAGGTATTGTAAGTATTTTCATTGTTATTTTGTAAATAATAATAACTAAAAGTATTTTATATCAAACGTATTTAATTTACTGTTGGTAACAAAATCTATACGTCTTTTTAACATTCTATCTTCTTATTATGATAATTCGGATTCATAACAAATCTCCTTTCTAATTTACATAAATTCATTAGGGCGTTAAATCTGAATCCCAATTCGTGTCAATCAAGTCGAGCAAAAATACAATATCTATCGATGTCGCAATTCTAAGAATTAATTTGCTAATAGATTTTTACCTAAGCCATGATTAATATAAGCCTTTGTATCACAAAAGGTATCCTTAAAATATTGTAGAACTACTATTCGTCCAATAGTTACTGATTCCAAATGATCAGTAGAAAATTCCTACATTACATTTTATGCTCATACTACGAAAAATTTTGTAGCACAGACATACAACATCGTCATTCGTAGATGCTACATTTCGTAGCTCGTAGCTGTTTCGTAGCGTAGCCGCGTAGCAAGTTCTTGCTACGTTTTTTAGCGGTTTTTAAAGTGCTTTTTATATTAGAACTAGAAATATAATTAAAAAACCACGTAGGTACGTACTTAATAGTTATTTAATAGTGTAGAAAGTCTGTTTTGACATTTTAAGTGATAAATTATTTACAAAAAATAGTCGTGGCGGTATGTAGTCTAGCAACTAATTTAATTTGTTTTTCGGGTTCAAAATTGTATATAAGGTATCGAATACGATTAAAATTTGACCACTACATGGCCAAACAAAAACAAAAACTGTTACTATAGGTTTTTTATCTAACAGAATTTAGTTACATTTATTTTTCGTCATGTAATCTAATGTAATGTTATGTTATGAAGTGTATTTGTTAATATAAGTAAATTAAAATGTCGTATTACTTCAACAACTTCCACACATGCTTATCTATGTATTTTCTCAATTCCAGGATGTGGCGTTCATAAACCCCGCGAACGTGGTGTTTGTGTACATGCTGGTTCGCGAGCTGGTGGATGGCGAGCGCATCGCGCGCCCCCAGGACCTCCAGGCCGTCGTTCTCACCTGCCTCTATCTCTCCTACTCCTACATGGGCAACGAGATCTCCTACCCCCTCAAACCCTTCCTCGTCGAAGACTCCAAAGATAAATTCTGGGACCGATGCCTGTTGATCGTCGACCGACTCTCATTCAACATGCTAAGGATTAACTCCGAACCTGGTTTCTTCACTGAAGTGTTCACCGAGTTGAAAGCGTGTGGTGTAATTGACAGCCCTCCCCCTGCCCCGTCTCACCCCGCCCCCGCGCCACCTCACGCTCTAACTGCCGCCTGACACACGGAGGTCGCGGTCCTCCGGCTCGCCCTCACCGACCGTCCCAGCAGGGTCTGATGTCGGCTCTACATGACTGGAGCCCTCGGACAATCCTCGTTTTAGTGATCTACACAGCTACAGGTTGAGCTATTTTTGGACGACCAAAACTTGAGTAGATGGGAATTGGATGGTTCTTTTAGTATCTAGATATTTGAATTGTTAACTTCCATAGATGAGGCCTTAAGCTTTCAAAATTAACAGAACTATTTTAGATTTAACGACTGTTATTGACGACAGATATTTTGATAAAATTACTTAAAAACTCAGTTTGAAAATTCATGATAGTTTTATGATCGAATTAGAACGCTTGAGATGATTTCTCTTTCAAAATTTTACTATCTATTCCTATTTACTTCTGCCAGCTTGAAACCTATACGCTGGTGCCTACGTTAGAGTTGATATTAATATAGAAATTCAATCAATTTGCTCAATGACCATCAATTATAACGATCACAGACTTGACGATTGGCGAGGCGCTTGGCAGTCTGGAGGAAATGCAAAGTTATAACGAAACCGCTGAAAAATTATAAGTACCAATATGGGGATGACCCAGCAATCTGTTATCAAGCTGATACAGATTTCCGTCAATGTTTAGATAGGACGTGATAAGACGAGGAATTCCATATAGTAGTTCAGTTGGTATTTGATATTCAGCCCTTAATAAGTTTTATAGTGTTCCGGAAAGTTACAAGATTGATAACTGAAGATATACCGTAGGATGAGGATGTTTTGCTTCCTCTCGCCATATGGTCAGTGGTAGCCAAGCTTAGAAACGCCACACTCTGAGGAACCCTACTTTCTAGTCACTAACTACCCATAATTAAGAGCATTTACTTATTTACTTAATAGTTTTCTCAATTACAATGTCCAATAAATGTGGTTTAAAAATAGAGTTCTGGCCATGCATCTTATCTTAAATATCCTAAGCATATTGCTCTACCATAGGCCACTATTATGTATACATAAATCAGATCGTCAACAAGAGTTAACCCATGTTGGAATAGTTAAATCGATGTGGCGTTTCTAAGCCAACACTATAGTGACCAACTGCATCTTACCCCCGGTACACTCGTGGTACCGCGTTGGTTAGTTCACGTTGCACTTCTGTGTCTGTCACAATGTTGTAGATTGTTGTCAGGTTATTTTCTTGCTGTGACTGCGGTATTAGTCCAATAGACAGCGGTTAGGTAGGTTAAGAGTTTCGTAGTAGTGAAATGATCGTATTGCCATATAGTTAGATGATATTAGCAAAATGTCAGTCAGGCGGGAGGGTGCAATAAGCGATATCCAAATAAAATTAACCGGTAAGCCCTTCGTTGGAAGTGTACGTAATAAATTGACCGGCTAAAAACGGAATGCATATAATAATAACTAATAGGACAAATTTTGCGAATGAATAAGCGTTTTGTACAGTAATATCGAATAAATAATTACATTTTAAGTCTATAGCATAGTTTAGAGAAATGGATGGTCGGCACTCGGGGTGATGATGAGTTTGAGCCCCATTGTTGATTTGACGATAGAAATATGTAGCCAAAGGCATATTAAATAAGTTATCTGTATTGTTTGGAAGCAGAAGGTACTTTCAAAAGGTCATATTAGTAAATTACTTATATTACAAACGAGATTCTAGGTATTATTACAGAATATTTTATGGCTTTAGTCAAACCTTTGAATGAAGTCAAGCCACGCACCACGACACGATATTGTAATCAATACTGTGGCATACCTTCAAAGACTTTACTATGAGTAATATAAATATAAACTATTTCTTTTCGCTATATCTGGACGGATCCCTGATTGCTATCTGGAACGTCTATAACTTCCATGTAAGCCATCAGAATTTTGTCCAGAATTAGTTTACTACCTAATATTAACATTCCTTACGTAATATAAAGAAATAGTGAACTTAATTAAAAATATTTGCTTTTAGAAAACAAAGTTATGTGGACTACCTTGGTTGGATTTGAGGCTAATTTAATAGTTGTGCACGGAGTACGATGGTGTTTTTTGGTTTGGGACCCGAGTGCCATTAAATGTGAAATGTTTAGTCAAGTGAATTTGCAGGTGTAAGTATTTATGATATATAAGGAATCTCACTAAAACGTTCCAGTCATTAATGGTTAGGTAATGTAGATTTCTGTGATAGTTTATTGACTTTTTTGTTTGTGATACACATTATATTTTGTTATTTACTTTATCTCAGTGATTGTTGTAATAATATAAGTAGTAATTAGGTGGTTAGGATGTTTAAGGCAATAAATTTCAATTTCAATGTTTGGTACGATTAAAAAGCTAAAATTTTGATGCCGTCTGTGTAACTAACTCTTTGTCTCGAACCAAACTATGTACCTATCTACTTACTAAAATGCATTTAAATTTTTACCCACTGAATAGCTAGCGGTGAGTTTTTATTACTACGTATAGAAAAGCTATGTCAAGTAAAAAATGTGGCGCAAATACGACGACAAGATTGTGAAGTATTCATTAAAATTTGAATTTCGACGAAACCGTTTGTATGCGTTGATGACAAGTGTCGACAACTCATGGAGCACGAAATTTGTTCGTGATGTCAGTTCCATACGCAACTAGCTAGTAATATTAATTTATTCTTATATGGTTGCTTTTGACTTGTTATTATTTATTTGTAGAATTAAGTTTTTATTCGCTTTATAGTTTTATAAACAGGCTTACATTCCAGTTATTGTAAATTAAAACATAAGTCCGGTCCCAAAGATCTCTGATATTTAGCGTATTTGATATTGAGTGTGAATGTGCATACGAAGGTACGTCGGATACCTCTTCTAACATAATTCATATAACTCACGTTTGTTAATTAATCTATTGTAAATATACCCAATTATTTGAAAAAAAAAACTTTCGTATATACAACTTGTAGTTTAATTTACGTTATCTAAATAAAGCTCTAATCCGGTCCATATTAGGTTGGGTTGCATATTATATCTTGTAAGACTACTAAACGTTTATGGCATACTCTTCATTTCGCATAGCGTTTATTCATACCGTTACCATGAGTTTACTCGATAGCGACGACAGTTTTACTCGCTAGCGACTACGTTAACTTTTTGTATGGAAGTTTTTTAGTTCTGTCAGTGACCGCTAGAGGCGCTCTGCAATTTTCCATAGACTTTTATTTTAACTCATGGTAACGGTACAGAATGAATCATTATGCGTACTATATAAACTATCTAATTATTTTATCATAATGTTACATCCGCATCAAACGTTCATGCAAAATGTTAATAGAATAACGATTACTTACCATACAATTTATTGGCATTTCACCCAATGACGTTCAGTACAAGTCATAATACCTACATACAGTTTTTTTCGATGATGGCTAAACAAAAAGCAAGGCGCCCATTTTTTTGAGAATGATTAAGATTTATATGCACTTAAAAATTTACGATAATAAATTAGTATTTTAGTATTGTCAGGCACGTTCTTTTATTTTGATAAATAAATTTAATTGCGCCTTATTGTGTTCTAATGTGAGGGCTTACTGCTGTCATTTATGTATGAAATTATCAGCAGCGCGGCTGTCGCGCGACCTTTGTGCTGCTAAAGTCGCCGAAGTGTGACAGCGCTCTTAGAAGAAAAAAAAACAAATTGAAGAACTTCTAGTAGAATAGTATTCAATAAACTTTTTTTGATGTATCGAAATAATGAACCAACATTTTTTGTCATCGATATACAGGGTGTTTGGTACATCGTGTGCCACATGAAAATGGCTTATAATGGGGGTCATTAGCTATCATTTTCTGCATATATTTTTTTGACCCGTAGTTTCAAATATCGTTTTTTAATATTATGTAATAAAAATATCCGAAATTTTGCATTCGAAGCAGAGCAGTTCTTAAATTTGACCCGAAGCTTCATATGAATGTGTAACTATATACGGCTGGACTCGTCTGACTTCATGAAAACTTCTCTAAACCTTAAGCGCAACTTAAGGTAAATGTATGCCGCATGTCACGAAAACATTCACCAACAAAAAAGGAAGTCGTTACCTAGACACAGGGATTGTTTTTTTTTCATGAATTTCAGTATTTTTATTTCAGATACATTTTATTCTGTTGATGAATAAAACAGGGCATTATTCGTAGATTGTTATGCAAGGGAAGAAAAGGAGAACCATGTCACTCGAGATGTTTCTAATTCGAGAGTGAAATAGGTGCTTTCACTTGAGTTAAACATACTATTTTCATTTCGACTGTAAGGATATAAAATAAATTTAGCTGTGTGATTGCAGATGTGAAGATGAGGTATAATGTTGTTTGGCGAGGGATAAAATCTCAAGTTTTTGCGCAAGTTAACAGTTTATTAGGACGGTAATGGCACGAAAGAAAACAGAGTGGGTACATAAAAAGTTGAAGATTTCAAAAATTTCAAATCCTTGTTATAAAAATCGATCAAATTTTCTCAAAGACACTAATAAAAGGGAAAAATGCAACCTTAGCCTTGTCACCAATGACGTAAAACTATAGACACGTTCTACACCAACATTAAAGCATAGCATTTTAAAGTGGCGCAAGGATAACACTATATACGAACTTATAGTTGTGTATTACGACACTAAGCGCTAATAAAGACAACAGATGAGGCATGCCTGTTGATAGAAAGAGATAAATATGTAACATCCGTTACGTATTGATGATTGCTACTGAGCGCTCATTGGCGCGAGCGCGTGACAGCTCGCTCTTTAGCCTAATGTCAGCCATAGCTAAATTATGGTAAAGCATAAATAGGTGTTTTAAGTTTTAATACTTTTAAATGAAAAAACTATACCAATAAATATAATGACACGTTTTTCTTGTTTCTAACAGTTGCAGCGTAATTGGTACTACTCCTAAACACACAGGAAGGCATTTTACCAGGCAAACGAGAAATAATTTAAGGCGTTGTCGGGACATATAGCCATAAAGAAAAAGCGTGCCCAACTGAATGCACTCCGGGCAATTACCTGACTTTCGTGTCGCATTTTCGAGCGCGTAGGTCGTATACGACCGTCGTATCTATATAATTTAAACCCATATATGCCAGTGGGTCGTTTTTGTCTTGAAAATAAGGTTTTGGATAACGAGCGATTTTGTGAATCAAAAGACGACTTTTTGTACGCTTAGCGCCAACTATCGATCTATCAGTGTACTGTCTACATAAAAAAAATAAGAATTTTGATTGGCAGGTAGTTTTTGTTACTAGTTGTGACAGTTCAAATCATGAGTTGATTTTAAATTTCAAATAAGCGCGGTGCTGCTTAGAATAATGTAAGTAATATTTATATCTACGTCAAAAAACCTATTCAGTGGCTTACATTATAAAATTAGATAAATGATTTATCTAATAAAATGGAAAGTGATGTGAAATACATTTTTATTACTCAGATATAGTTGTTCAAACTTTGAGGGTCGATAACG